>JAPFFP010069520.1:0-24666 GCA_026153255.1 Solanum medicagineum
TGTAATTGTATTGTTGTTGGGAAGCTGCTGGATTTTATTTGCAGGTGCAGTTAGTTAATAAAACAGAGGAAACTCTGTCGAAATTTCTGCAGGTTTCCAGGTCAGATACTTTGGGAAATCCAGAGTAGATGTGTTTAGGTGCCCCTACCGGGCACTGGTCACGTCCCTAGGTCGGGATGTGACAATTAATTATCAAGATTCTTTAATTTTTAACAATGTGAAATAATTATCTTCGAAAAAAATATATTTTAAGTTATTTCATATACTTTGTACGTATGTAATTACATATTTTTCGTAATTATTCAAAAATAAAAGGAAATTATATTCTTATTTATTATTAAATTATTTTTGGAAATTAAGTAGTTCATAACTGAGTTAATTATTTAGCTTAGTTAATTTTAAAGAAGCTCGATAATTGATTAATTTAATTCATCGTGTGTTTTAAGATTCAAACCTGCGCCTCAACCCCACATGTTCCTTTCATTTACTTTTTCTTTTCTTTTTCTTTTTCTTTTTCTTTTTACGTGGGACCATATGTCTCCTACTCTCTCCTTTTCTGTATTTTCTTCCTCACAACTCACGACCCTCCATTTTTGTTCTCCATTTTTGAAATCAACACACAGACATACATGCTCTTCCTTTTAGAATAAACAAAAGTCAAAATCTGCAACGACTCCAATTCAAGAAACCATTTTTGAAACAACTCAATGCCTCTCCAACGTCCAAATTTTAAATCCAAGTTTTTCCCCAATGTTCGACCCCAATTTTCTCTATAAGTACCCCCTCTTGAATCTGTAAAAGGGGAGGATTTTTAGGGTCGGCTTCCTCCATCTTTCTTTCCTAATTCAACTCAGAAAAACAAACCAGAAATTACGTTTTGTTCTTATATTTTTGTCAAGCTCGCGGTAGGAAATTGCTTTTGGAGCTCCTCTTGTCCAGTATCACTTCCAAGTGAAAGGTAAAATCTTCTCTTCCAATACTGACCATTCTCTTCTCATGTAGAGTTTGTTTTAGTTGTGTTCAGTTTCATTGTTTGCATCTCTGCATTGTCAGGAAATAATCTTCATGTTCTATTAAGATTGTTTATATTCTAATGAGACTTGATTTCTTATTCTAGATTTATGTATTCTTTTTTCTTATCTTGGATGGGTTTATGTGTGGTCTTAGGTGTAACATGCTAGATTTATGACTTGTCATGCTAAGCATATTTTCAATTGAGGATTTTAAATATTTTGTCGAGCCCCCAATCTATTTTCTTGTGCTTTTACTCTTTTATCCGAGTCTTCTGGGACTCTAACCTTGCATTTATTAGAGCCTTGAAGATCCAAGTAGGTCTTAGGAGGCTAGTATAGATTTTCGGGATTCACTGTTAAGGTTTTAAAGGCGAAAGGAGGCCTATATATACTGATATACAAACGTTGTATATAGGGTAACTTGGCTAAAAAAAATTTGGAAAAGTTTATAGAAGCAAATGCATGTGTGGAAAATTAATTGCAGATTTCTAGGAAGTTTTTACAAGGTATTGGGAGTTGGACTCCGTATACATTGGTATACAGTGTGTATATGATGCAATGATATGAGCAAATAAGAGCATAAAGTCCCAACAACAGTAAGGTCACAAGCACAGAAAATTGGGCTTAGAGCCCTATAATTTGCTCTAGCAGCAACAACACTTTCTTGATGAAAATGGGCTAAAGGCCAAAAATTCCTATCTTTCTTCTTTTACTTCATTTTCTGTATTTTATTTGTATATGTTTGAATACTAACATTTATTGGCCTATCTAACGTAACTAAAAGCCCCAAAAGACAAACCGTTTCATGTTAATCAAAGTCTTTATTATTATTATTATTATTATTATTATTATGATTATTATTATTATTATTATTATTATTATCATTATTGTTATTCTTACTACTATTCTAATTCATGCCTCAAAATAATTAAAATTCTTTCATTAAGTGAATTTTTATCAAAATTTCTTAAAGTCTTTAAATTTTTTTATTTCAAAGTTAGTCAAATAATTTTCAAATCATCGGATAACCGCGTGTGAGCAGCTATTTTAAGTGCTAGTCCCTTCTTAAAATAGTAATAAGAACCCTTACCTATTTTTCTTAAATTTGAAGATTTTTTCTGTTAGAGTCTTAAAGTTATTTTAAGTTTTCTTAATTTCTTTAAAATTAAGTGGCGACTCTGTTGTTTTCTTTAAAAGTTGGTTTTCTTTAAATTAAGTAAGTTTAAACTGAATTTTTGATTTTTCTTTAAAATTCCATTTTCACGATTAACATGATCCAGTCTCTGGATGGATTCACTCCTTTAGTTTTCGTCCCTTACCCTGGCAAACTGTGGGAGGACTTAGGCAGCGTGGGATAGTGGTAGTTGTCGGTTAGAGAAACTCCCACAAGCTAAATGTAACACCCTCCTAATTTTCTTGCTTCTGATATGGTGTAGATGCACAGAGAATGCTGAGAAAAGACTGTGAAAAACTGCAGAAGAAAGATTCCCGAGTGTCATTTATGACCCGTAGACAGATCTACGACTCGTAGAATGGGTCTTGTAGAAACCTAGATGACTTGGTAAAATTTTTCTATGTCTGAGGCCTGTGTAAAAGATAGTATACAACTCGTAAAGTATTCCATAGCTCGTAGAGTGGTTTCGTAAATTGATAGTCAAAATATCAACTTTTCGATATAGAGTGGTTTCGTAAATTGATAGTCAAAATATCAACTTTTCAGTATCTTGTACGAGTTAGCGGACGATCCATAGAACATTTTACGACTTGTAGAGAGGGGTTTTGTGATGAATTCAACTAACTCAATTTTTAGGACCCTTTGCTTAAGAGAGGTCATCAACGACTCGTAGAATGGCGTATGACCCATAAACGGGGTCTTGTAGACTTAGATGATAGTTTTCAAGAGGGGTATTTTTGTCCATTATGATTCCTATTTAATTAAATCCATAGTATTTTTAGGATTGAATAAAAACATAAAACAGAACCCTAGGTGTATTTTCACCGTTGTTCACACTTGAGGGTTTCTTGAGAACACTAAGATGAGGGAGAAAAGTGAGAGTTCTTGATTCTAGCAAGACGATCGACTGGACTTGGATTTTTTCTTTTATCCTTAGGTACATAAGGCTTACTAAAGTGTGGAACTACATTCGTTCACATGCCCTTTCATCTATTCGAGTCAAGATTGGGAAAAAGAGTTGAGATTTTGGGAAGTTCTTTTATCCTAATGCTAAAATTCTTGCATTTATTATGAATTCTCTTGATAATGTATGAAGTACTTGCTGCATTGCATAATTACTGATATGATATTGAGGTAAAGTTTTACACTTGATAACATGAAGCCTAGATTTCATAATTTTGTGAAATTCAATGCATAGATTGAGTTGAGGTATGAGTTGAGTAATTTGACGATTATCAAGCATGAAAAGCATATTGAACCTAACCACATATACTACCATGAAACTTACTAGCATTGCATGATGAGTCAAAGTGAGTGAGCCAAAATGACCATTTAAGTTTGAGTCGATTTTGGTTTTCTGCATTAATTGAATAAGTTGATGAGTAACTAAGACGAGTTGAGATGAGACAACCTAATGAGGTTGAGATTTGAGTTGATTGACTGATCTTTGTGGATTGAGTTGATTGATGAGTTGAGCATGTTTTAGTCTTGGGAGAAGTATCGAGCATCGAGGTGGGAGCGAGTAACCATCTACTCTAACCCATAGAACTATGTTGCCAGTGTAAGATAGTCGTACAACCTTTTCTGGCGAGTTTTGTTTGAAAGTTGGACATTTACTATGGATCCATGAGAGAGTTGATAGTCCAGTTTACCGTGAAAAGTTTATGACCGGCATGGCAACGGCGTTGCCTTCGTTGTGTATCACCAAACAAAAAGTGATAGGATTGGATGTCGATTAAGAGAAACTCCCAAGAAACATTGATTGAGCATGACATTTTAAACTAAGTTATTTTTACTGAGCATATTTTAAAAAGTAAGATTTACTCTAGACTTGAATGTATTGAGTTAAGCATGTGTTGTCAAGTCAAGATGAGTGAGTTGAGCCTTATTTTTTGCTGCTATTTTACATACTAGTATATTCCATGTACTTATGTCCATTTTGACCTGCATCATTTCATGATGTAGATATAGTGATAGAGGACTTCAGCCAGCGCATTGTGGAGGTCTGGATCAGTGCATTCCCTAGAGTTGGTGAGCCCTCGTTGGTTTTTGGAGGAGCCTTTTATCTTTTGATTTGATCGAGTACTTTTCTTGCTTTGATTTGGGGTGTCCATGGCCTATCATAACACCTACAGATTATTGAGTAGACATTTCATAGAAACTGAGTAGAGGATTTGCTGAGTATTTTGTATCTAAACTTATTTCATTGGAAACTATTATACAGTAGAGTTATATTTTATTCATATGCTATCTTTCTATCTAAGTTCATTCTTCTGCTATTGAGTTTGATGGACAATGAGGCCAGGTAGTTCTCTAGGAGAATCAACAATGGTTCTTCAACTGCTGACCATACCAAGAGTACCCTCTTGGGGAGTGACAAACTTGGTATCAGAGCATAGATTTCAAGAGTTCTAGGGAGTCTATGAAGCCGTGTCAAGTAGAGTCTTGTTTATGGGTGTGTTGTGCATGACACTTCATAAGCAGGAGGCCATTGGACATTACAAACTGTTACACTTACTTGTATTCTAAGTCCATGTAATAGAGTTAAAACTCTACAAAGCTCTCTTCTAACTCACGCCTCATGCGCTTGCAAATAATGCCTCCTAAATGTGTTGTGACCCAAAGAAATGCTTTAGCCAACAATGCTGAGAATCCTACTACAGAGGTGCCCCCTTAGATGGAAATGAGGGGTCGAGGTAGACCTTCAAGAACCGTTAGTGTTCCTATGACACCTATTGCTCTACCTGCTCCTACCATAGGGGCTAACTTCAGAGAAGCCATCATGATGCCTACACAGTTGGTAGCTGCCCAGAAGGGGAACCAGTGTTCACAAACTCCTAATTCCAACTCTCTCGAGCTAACGGCTACCACCATACTGAGAGACTTTCTGAGGATAAGCCCCTCGGTTTTCACTGGGTCAAAGGTTGAGGAGGACCCTCAAAACTTCATTGATGAGATGTGGAAAGTGTTGAAACCCATGCATGCAACCGAGACCGAGGGAGTTGAGATTTCTGCCTATCATCTTAAGGATTTGGAAAATGTTTGATATAATTAGTGGGAAGAGAGTCAATGTAAGGATACAAATCTGCTGTTTGGGATGAGTTCGAGAGTGCCTTCCTGGACCACTTCTTTATTCAGGAGTTGAGGGAGGTAGAGGTTAAGGAGTTTGTGAATTTGAAACAGGAGGGGCCAACTGTTAAAGAGTATAGCCCGAAATTCGTCTAGTTTTCCAGGTATGCCCCAGAGATGGTCCAGGATATGAGAGCAAGGATGAGGAAATTCATATTTGGGTTGAGTAGACATATGAAGAAGGAGTGCAAGGGAGCATTTTTGTTCCCATGTATGGATATCTCCAAAATGATGGTTTTTTCCTATCAAACTGAGGAGGATAAGAAGAAGGAAAGAGAAGAGCATATGAGTAATCAGGCTAAGTCAGTAGGGCTTGAGCCTAATCAGACCAAGCAGAGTAAGGAAGATTAGCCTTATTTCCAGAAGAGGTCCTCTAGCTATGCACCATCTTCACCTAGTGCATGAACCTCGAGCCACAAATATGATCACAAATCACATGGTCAACCAAACTTTAGGGCACAGGGTGCACAGTCACAAGCCAGTGTGACTCTTGGTTCTAAAGGGAAACCACCTTGTGGGAAATGTGCCAGGATACATCTGGGGGAATGTCGAGATGGAGGGAATGGTTGCTACAAGTGTTTCTAGCTAGATATTTTTAGAGGGATTGTCTAATATGGAATAAGGCCTAATGCTCTACCATAGCACCACCAGCAAGGGGTAACCAGAGAGGTGCTGCACCAGGGATAGGCAGTGGAAAAAACCATTTGTATGCCATGGGGAACCAAAAGGACCAAGAGGTTACACCAGATTTGGTGACTGGTATGATTCGAGTCTTTACTCTTGATTGCTATTGCTTGATGGATTTTGTTTCTAAGAGTAAATGACTTTGTCTTATCACAAGCCGTTTGATATCTACGCGACACATAGAGATGAACATCTTTAAGCATGGAATCCCTAGTTGAATGATTTCTGATCAATACAATATCATTACTTGTACTGAAACTTGCAAAGTCCAAACTGTAAATCCAGCTTAGGGCATGGAGGGTTTTGATATTTTGTTCTAGGAGGAATACCTGGTGCTACATTGTCGTTTTTGACTTCTTATGTGGATAGTAGATTTGGTAGGACTCCTAAGTGTCGTCTTGAATCCTTTGATGTCTCTACCCCTATTGGTGAGTCTACTCGAGTTGAGAGAATCTATAGAGATTGTGTGTTGTCCATCTATCATAGGGATACTCTTGCTGATTTGATTGAGTTAGAGATGGTCGATTTTGATGTAATTCTGGGTATGGACTATGTTCACGCTTGCTATGCCTCTGTTGATTGTTGAACTCAATATTTCAAATTTTAGTTTCCGAATAAGCCTATTACTGAGTGGAAGGGAGATTCTATTGCTCTGAAGGGTAAGTTTATTTCTTACCTTAAAGCTCAAAGATTGATCTCTAAGGGATATATCTACCACCTCGTGAGAGTCAAGTCTGTCGATGTTGATACCCCTTTTCTTGAGTCTATTCCGATCATGAGCGAGTTTCCTAATGTTTTCCCTGAGGATCTGCCTAGAGTCCCATTTGATAGAGAGATCGACTTCGGAATTTATGTACTTCCTGACACCCAACCTTTGTCAATTCCGCCATATAGAATGGCCCCTGCATAGTTGAAAGAATTATTTTTCTTATGGGGAACAACCTTATGGCAAAGGGTCCTAACCCTGTTTACCTTGAGCAACTCTAACCATCTTCTATATCACAGGTTTAGCTCTTTCTGATTGAAGACATACTGTAAGCTCTTGTCGTAGTGAATACATCCACACGCACTCCATACAAATAGTGGCGTCAGATTTTAAGTGCAAGCACCACCACTGCCAACCAATCCCTTAAGGGATTTTCTGATCTTCTGATCATCTACTCGAATGCCATCACAGGAGAAAATATGGCCTAGGGATTTTGTAAGTTTCATATAGGGGGTTAAATTAGTACCGAAAGCTTGAGTAGAGTAGAACAGATATGGATATTGATTTCTCATGTCAGCTTCTGCTTTCTATGTGTCACTTTCAACTTGTTAGTTTCATTACTCATTACTCAGGCAATGCTTGAAATTTGAATGGGAATTTTGATAAAGTGTTGAACAAATTATATAGAGGGTTTTCGAGTGTTATAGAGTTGAAAAATGGTTTAGTAGTGGTTTTTTATGCATAAGTGGACATAGAGCTATGACACCAAGGCCCTTGGCCGACACAAAGAAATTGAAGAAAAATCAACAATGGTCTGTGTTTGGTCCGCGACGCAGACCCATCACGAAGGACAATCTAACACAGATCCACACCCCAGGTGCATTGAGGCTTGTGCGCAGACAGACACTATTTTGCAAAACTTAGAAACAATTATTTTTGACTACAGGTCATCTAAAATCCAGGTTAAACCCATATTCCACTTAATTTTCCCCCTGATCAAGAATATGAAATCAAATTTTTGATATTAAGTATAAATATTGAGATATATAAAAATTACGATTATGGAAATTTTCGAAGCACATTTTGGGGCGTTTCAATATCTCTACCTTGGGAATATTCATCCCCGAATGTCAAAGAAATATGCATAAGAAAAGTGATCATGAAGATTTCAGCCCGACATGAATGCAACAAATGTATTTGAACATCATTTCAGAAAGTCTCAACATGAATGTCAAAAATCATTATAAACTTGTTACCATGAACATGAATGCATGCAAAATGGCATAAGGGTTGAATATTAAGACTTGAAATCATATAGGGGAGTTAAATTAGTACCGGAAGCTTGAGTAGAGTAGACCAGATATGGATATTGCTTTCTTATGTCTGCCTTAACTTTCCATGTGTCACTTTCAACTTGTTAGTTCCTCCAAAGGACCTTGACAGAAGCTACATCTTTATTTCTCAACCTCTTCACTTGTCTAACCAAAATTTCCACTGGGACATCCTCATAAGTGAAATTATCTTCTACAATACCCGCAACATCCAAGAGCAAAGGTACTTGGGTCACCTATACACTTTCTCAACATGGATAAATGGAAGACCAGATGAACCATATCCATCTCCATAGGCAACTCCAACTAATATGCAACCTTATCAACCCTCCTCAAAACATTATAATGAACCACAAACCTTGGGATTAATTTCCCTTTCTTGCCAAATTGGACCAAACCCTTTATAGGTGAGACTTATCAAGTAAACCCAACCACAAAACTTAAACTCAAGATCTCTTCTCCTCATATCGGAGTAGGACTTTTGTCTACTTTGGGTTGTTTTCAGTCTCTCTCTTACGAACCTTACCTTCTCCAAGGCTTCCATGAACAAATCTTGACCTATCAAAGCCATTTATCCTATTTCGTACCATCTAAGCCGGGATCTGCAATTCCTACCATCAAGAGCTTCAATGGTGCCATACCAATGCTTGAGTGGTAGCAATTGTTGTAAGAGAATTCAATAAGCAGAAGATGTTCATCCCAACTACCCTTAAACTCCAAAACACAAGCTATAAACATATCCGCAAGAGTTTGGATAGTCTTATAGGCTTAACCATCATTATGAGGATGAAAAGTCGTGCTAAGCTTGACCTTGGTACCAAGATCTCTTTGGAAGGACCTCAGAAAGTGAGAAGTGAATTGAACATCATGATCTGAAATGATAGAAAAGGGCATCCCATGCAATCTAACCAACTCATATATATATAACTTGGCATAATCTTCAGTACCATAAATAGTTTTGACCAGTAGGAAGTGAGCCAACTTTGTCATTCTATCCACAACAACCCAAATAAAGTCAAAATGTTTCCTAGTCTTAGGCAACCTAACCACAAAATCCATGTTGATTTCTTCCCACTTCCAAGTAGGAATCTCTTTATTTTAGGCTAGACCACCTGACCTTTGATGTTCAGCCTTTACTTGTTGGCAATTGTGATATCCAGATATGAAATTGGCAATGTGCCTCTTCATACCACCCTTATATACACCTCTATCAAGCCTCCATGCATCTTTGTAGAACCAGAGTGAATGGAATAAGATGAGTTATGGTCCTAGTTCAAGATCAATTCTCTCAAGTCATCTACATTTGGCACGGACAATTTACTTTGGTATCTAAGGGCACCATCTCTTCCATGGGAGAAGACCTCCACTTTACAATCTCTCACCAAGGCTTTCAACTCTAGTAAGACGGGTCAAGATCTTGTTTTTCCTTTACCCCCTCAATCAAGGATGATTTAGAACTATCAACAACCACTACCTAACTATTGATAACCTCATCCAACCTAACCCCTATTCTAGCCAACCGATGAACCTCTCTAGCCACCTCCTTGCCACCATCATCCATATGAGCTAGACTACCCATAGATACCGTACATAGAGCATCGGCCACAACATTAGCTTTGTTGGGCTGAAAATGGACACTCATATCATAATCTTTAAGGAGCTTTAATCACCTTCTTTGTCTCAAGTTAAGATCTTTTTGGGTGAACACATATTAGAGACTCTTGTGGTCGGTAAACACATCAACATGAACCACATACAGATAGTGATGCCAAAATTTTCAAAGTAAATACCACGACTGCCAATTCAAGATCATGGTAGGATAATTCTTCTCATGCACCTCATGTTGTCTAGAGGAATATACTATCACCTTACCACTTTGCATCAAAACATACCCCAAACCAATTCTTGAGGCATCACAAAATACAAAAAACCCTTCCAACCCTTCCGATAGGACCAAGATAGGAGCAGAGACAAGCTTATCTTTCAAGGTATGGAAACTGTTTAACATTCATTTGTCCACATGAATTTTTCCTTCTCTTCTGTCAACTTAGTCATAGGAGAAGCAATTGAAGAGAAGACATTCATGAACCTTCAGTAATAACCTGTCAAACCCAAGAAACTTCTAATATCTGATGAAGTCAAAGGTCTAGGCCAATTTTTAATCACCTCCGTCTTATTAGGATCTACCTTAATGCCATCACTTTACACCACATACTCTAGAAAGGCAACCTCTTTCAAGTAAAACTCACATTTTTCAAATTTAGCATACAATCTCTCCTCCCTCAAGATTTGCAACGCCACCCTAAAATGACTGACATGCTCCTCCTTAATATGGGAATAAATCAAGATATCATCAATTAAAACCATAACAAAGAAGTCAAGGTAGCGTTTAAGGACCTTATTCATGAGATCCATAAATATAGTTGATGCATTATTCAACTGCGTCAGGGCTATACGGTAATGCGAAGGATAAATGGGTTGAGTATCAGGAAGGAGGTCTATACCAAAGTCTATTTCCCTTTCAGGAGGAACATCATGAAGCTCATCAGGAAAAACATCAAGAAACTCATTAACCACTGGAACTGATTTAATAGGAAGGGCCTTGTACTCAACATCCCTAACCCTTACAAGATGATAAAGACAATCCTTAGAAATCAACTTGTGGGCCTTAAGACAATAAATGAATCTACCATTGACCACCACATTACGACTCTCCTACTCAAGGATGGGCATATTAGGGAATTGGAATTTAACCTACGGGTTATGCAATCAATAGAAACATAATATGTATTGACCAATCCATCCCAAAAATGACATAAAAATCCACCATATCTAATTCAAGAAAATCACAAGGAAAGATATTATGCAAAATGAACACAGGAAAATTTCTATAGACTCTTCTAGCAAGAATGGACTCACCAACGAGGGCTGACACTTTATAAAGCTCACAGAATAATTTGGGACTAACATGAAGATTTTTTGCAACAAAAGGAGTAATAAAAGAAAGAGTGGCACCCAAGTCTATCAATGCATGTACATCAAAATCAAAACCTTTAACATACTAGTGGTGACATATGACACCTCATCCACCCCGTGTCTCCCTTGAAGAGCATAGTATCTATTTTTCCTTGGAGAAACCCTTTGTTGGACTCCTTTTGCCCTTGGACAAGTATTAGCACCTTGACCTTATCGATGACCATATCTACCTTTGTTTTGAGCATGAGGAAATTAATCACCTTATGAACCACTTCACCACAACCATAACATGCATTAGCGTTCTTTAAACATGGGCCATTATGGTTCCTACCACAACTTTGGCATATAAGGTTAGGTATCCCACTACCACTACCTTGGAATCATGGTTTATCATTAGCAAATCTCCTATTAGGAGCATTGGAATTGGAACTTGTGGCTTTGAGGAAACCGACCACCCTTGGAACTTTGGAATCCTCTCAAAATGATCCCTTTCGGTCTCACCACTTCTTCTTTGTTTAAACTTTTCCTACTCTAGTTGTTTGACATATGTCATGAGGCGGGACAAATCCATATCACCTACTAGCATGATGGTACAACACTCCTCATTAACCAAGTCCTCTTGACACAAATTTGTTCATCCTTGATCGAGGCTCGACAACCAATTGTGGAGCATACTTAGAGAGTTGGTTGAACTCGAGGGCATACTTACTCCCACTCATAGAACCTTGCTTAGGGTTCATAAACTCCATTATTTTAGCCTCCTTTAGCTTGATAGGAAAGAACCAGTTGAGGAATGCAGCTTTGAACTCCTACCAAGGAATAGCTCACCATGTTGCCTCTCAAACTTCTATTGTGTAAACCAAATTTGAGCCACCCCTTTGAGTTGGTAGGGTGCCAACTCTGCCTTATCCTTCGAGTTAAACCCCATAATAGATACACTTATACATCTCATCGATGAACTCTTAGGGATCTTCTTGCAGTTTGATCCATAGAAATACAATGGGTTCATTCTAGTGAAATCCATCACCCTAGAAGACGGAGTGGGAATATGAGGGACTTGAGCCCCTTTATGAATTCGGTTAGTCATAGCACGATCCAATATTGTAATAGAATCCTGGAATTCATCTTGGGCTACCCTTCCACCTTGAGGATCTTGAGGAGAAGGAGGGGTCGATTGCTCCTCAGGTGTACGGGCTCTCCGTAGACTTCCTCTTGGAATCGACATGATCTAGAAGAGAAAAGAGTATTCGTTAGGGGAAGAGCCTTAAACTTAATTCTAAACCATGATATAGACCATTAAAGAAGTGAAATATTTCCCAAAATATCTCATAGCCTCCCATTCATAGTTGTGGCACACTTCACAGCCATGAAAAACTCTCTGATTGACGTGGTATGTTTGATCCCGAGGACCCTTAGAAAACTAATGCTCTGATACCAAGTTTTTCACAACCCAATCCTAGGGCTTAGATGTGACACGACTAATGGGAACCTGAAGGGACCCAAACAAGTCTCTTAGCATATTAATCGCACATCCTTGGTCGTAGAAACAAAGTAAATAACAACAATAGATATAATAAAAAGGGAAGCGGGACTAAGGGAAGTCTTTCATGATAATAAAGGCATAAAGGAATCAATCTCATAGCATAAGTACTTCATAATATCCTACAACACCTCTAATATGGAATGTAGAGGAGGCCAAGACATTTTCAAGGCTCACCCTTATAATGACAAGTGTTCAACTTAAAGAGATATCAAATAGCAAGTGTAACATAGATAGCATCCTCGGACTTGAGGGCTCACCAAAGCTTACCTCCTAAGCGCCTAACAAGCCATGTGGAGGATGATCGAATGGTGCTCTGGTTCTTACATGGTAATATCATATAGGAATAGAAGATGCGATAGTACGTTTGAATGTACTAAGTATGTAGGATGCAATGTAACAAGACATAAGCTAATATAGTCAAAATACATAATCATAAGCAAAAGATAAGTATAATTCCAATATGGCATGCATACTGAATGCTTGAGGTAAAACATGCTTGTAAATCATGCAACTTGTATAGTACATATTACATGTGTAGGAAGAGATCATAATTGACATAGACCAAACAAGCTATTACTTGGAATCTAAGGAATGTCACCCCTTGTAAGGTGATTGAGGTATGTCACCCCTCAAAAAGGTGATTGGGCATGTCACCCCCCAACAACGTAATTGAGGTATGTCACCCCTCGACAAGGTGATTGGGCATGTCACCCCTAACAAGGTGATTGAGGTACATCACCTCTCAACAAGGTGATTTGGCAAGTCACCATCCAACAAGGTGTGGTCTACTTGCAACATCATAGATATTTTTCATGAATTCGATGCATACATACAAACCCTTAATCATCATAAAGTCACTTGATTTATAGATCATGTAATAGATCATCAATAACTTGAGAATTCTTAACTTTACATTTTATTAAACACTTGGTGAATTTACAATATTTGTTCAAAATCATGCCATTCCAGAGTTAAATAATATGAGAAAAGTAAATGGAAAAAAATCCAACAACATATAGTAAAACCCTCATCTAGGGTACCTTGAAATCCATCATCAAAATCATAATAGATCATAGTGTCATATCTCAAAACATGCATAGTCTTAATAGACAAAACCAATTCGTAGAATAAGCTTGAAATAGTTAGACATGCACAATCAATCAACATTTCATAAAACTCCAACATAATTTATAATCATAATCCATAATAAGAGATACCCATATATGATACAACTTGAAAACATACACTTTTCATAAAAAGAAGATTGGAATCCATGGGTGAAAGGACCCAATATATGAAACACACATACCTCAAATTTGGTTTTCTTGAGATGAACTTGAAGAGAACTTGGAGCTTGAAAAGAATCCTTGACTTCCGAAGTTAATTTTGAAATCCTTGAAATAGGAATGAGATATTTGGTTAAGTCTTGGAGAGATGTTTGTGAGGCTTTTGAGTGACATAGAGTTGAAAAATGATTAAGTATTGGTTTTCTACACATAATTGGGCATGGGGCCATGACCCAATGACCTCGTACAACATAGGAAAATTGAGGAAATATCAACACTTATTCGTATCTAGTCCGCGAGGCAGGCCTATTGATTAGTGCCACAGGTGCGTCGCGGCCTGGCATGGACAAACACTTTTGTGAAAATTAGCAAAAATTATTTTTTATTACGGGTCCTCTAGGGTTATACCTTTTTCCCACTCAATTTTTCCCCCGATATAGAATATGAAGTGGGATTTTCGATATCACGCACGAATTTGAGATATATGAAAATTATGATTATGGGTATTTTTGAAGCACATTTTACGGTGGTTCAGTATCTTGAAATCCATCAAAAGATATTATAATATTTCATATCTTCAAAGCTAAAAATCATGCACAGTCTTAATAAATAAAAATCAGTTCATGGAATAAGGTTGAAATAGATATTCCTGCATAATCAATCAATACTTAATAAAATTCCAACATAATTTATATTCATGCTTCGTAATAAAAGATACCCATAAGTAACACAACTTAAAATCATACAATTTTCATAAAAGAGAAGGTTGGGACTTATGGGTGAAAGGACCCATGTATGAAGACCCACATACCTTAAACCTTGAATTTCTTGGGATGAACTTGAAGAAGACTTGAAGCTTGAGATGGGTTCTTAAGTTCCAAAATTGAGCTTGAAATCCTTGAGTTTGAATGAGAGATTTGATAAAGTCTTGGAGATGTTTAGAGAGGGTTTTGTGACTTATAGAGTTGAAAATGGCTACGTATGGATGATTTCACGTTTAAATGGGAATTGCTTTATGACCCCAATACCATTGAACTAAGTTGGAAAACTAGGACACAAAATGCATTGGTCCGAGCTCCACGCATGATGTAGACCAAAAGCACAGACAAAATTACACAGTGGCGCACGCCAGGCGCATCACAGCCTAGGCATGGATAATCACTGAAAATTGTAAAATTAGCAAAAATTATTTTTCGCTACGAGTCTTCTAAAATCTGGGCTATACCTATCTCCTTGTCAATTTTGCCCCCTGATCAATAATATGAAGTCAAATTTCCAAAATCACGCGCAGATTTTGTGATATATAGAAATTACGATTATAGGGCATTCTGAAGAACATTAGGGGTGTTTCAATCACCACAATAGAAACTCTATGACTTCATCTTTGGGAAACCCATACTCAAGTTGCAATACTTCTTCCATTGGTTCTAAGTACGGAAATTCCATTAAGAAAGGAATGATCTCCTTTTCCATTGATGAGAGCAGATTTATACAGGTTGATGAATCCAACTGTGTACCATTCTTTTTCTCCAAAACATTCTTGGGGCTTGTTCCAGCAGCGAACAAAACTTTAGCGCAAAAAATGTGGTAACGATATTGAAATTGCTTAGCAAAAACTTGGATAAAAAAAAAGATGGAGTTGAAATATCTAGAAACAACAATAATATCATTCAAACAAACAATTTTTTGTTTGAGAATCAATAGAAGGCTAAAAATTTTAAAATAAAAGAAAGACAGAGTCAGTTTAGTTGGAAGATGAAGAGTTTGCTTCTGGAATGGAAGATGATGATAATAGTTTTACATTTATCAAAAGTCTGATGGAAAAAAGAAGCCTACATGGCTAGTGCTACGTAATTAACTCAAAATAATTTGATTTGATAGGCATTGGGAAGGAGAAAAAGGATCTTATATCAAAAAATAAAGAAATAAAATAATGTAATTTTTACTTTAAATAAATGGTTAAAATTAAATGCAGCACAATTAATAAAAGGTAAGACACAAATTCACACATATAGTCAGCATTTTCAATAATGGTATACTTTTGTAATTCTAGTGTTATTTTGGTGAACAAAAAATTCATGTCATTAAGAGTCTTAAAGTGTTTTAATATATAAATTTTCGTAAAATAAATCAGCGTATATTTACCCATTAGAAACTATGGGGAATCCATTAAAATAAATATGGGTTAAATGGACTCCTTTCTCCTTATGTAGGTCGAAACTGCCACCCTTAGATAAAAATATATTCCCCAGTTAAAAAAATGACTTACTTTTCTTTTTGTTCTATTTAAAAAAGAATGATCCATTTTCATTTTTGGCAAAATTTTAATTTCAATGTTCCAGGTGGCATGTTAATGACATGAGATTAAAGGATATTTTGGTATATTTAACCTAACTATAATTTAGGGCCACAAGATTGAAAAGTATTCATTATTTTATAAACTCTGTGTCAACTCAAACAAGGTCTTTTTTTTAAACAAAGAAAGTATCTCCAAATAGTTAGGCTTTTGAGTTTGAGTTTTCATAGTTTGAAACGAAAATAAAAAGAATATGCATCTTGATTTTGTTTCTCCTCAGGAGACTTTTGGTGAGCATCGACAGATCTGGTTTCTTCGCACTCTCCTTCCTGTTGATGGCCATCTTTTTACCTAAACATTGGCCTTGTACATTAGTGTTATGTATTTGTAGAGGCATTCTCATTTTGTATATTATTATGATTATTGATATATGTATATGATATGTTCTTATGTCTATTGTATCTCTTTACAATTGACTTCCAGGTTATGGATAAATTTTGATTATGTATATTGTAATATTGGATATGGTTTGGACTAGAAAGCTAGGACAGGTACCTTAGGAGTTGGGTAATTAGCTTGCATGTAGGTAGAATCTAGTAGGTGTCATCATGATTGAGACTGTCATGGCCTAAACCTAGGGCTTAAACGTGACACGGTGAACGGGGAACCCGAGGGGACCCCAGACAAGCCTTTTAGCATATCATTCACACATCCTAGGTTGCAGAAGCAAGATAAATAACAACTTCTGACAATAGTAAAAAGGTAAGTGGTACTAAGGAAAGAATTTTGTTCAAACATAAGCATATGAAGAATCACACTCGAACATAGACATCCATAATATCCAACAATACCTCTACATAGAATGGAGCAGGGGCAAAGATACTTCCTGGGCTCACTATTATAATTGGAAGTATTCAATATAGAGAAGAAGTCTCAACATAACATGAATAAAATAGATATTGTAATCAAAATTGAGGACTCACCAAAGCTTTCTTCAAGAAACGCACTAGCCACGTGGATGAGAAGGATCAAAGGGAGCTTTGGTTCCTACATAGTGATATCATGTAGGCATAGAGTATGCGTTAGTATGTTTGAATATACTAATATGTAGGATGCATTGCAACAAGAATCATAAGCCATAATAACAAGATGATTAATCATAGTTAATGAACATAAGTTCAATATGCCATGTGTAATCAACGCATAGGATGAAACATGCTTGAGAATAATCATAGCTGCATAACCTGTTTATCATGATAAAGTGAAATGAATAGATCATCCAAGTACCTTGTACTAGAGGGTGAGGGATATAGCATAGATCATAACCCCTATAGTAGATAATGGATAGTAAATGAGGGTAGACAAATAGCATAGGTCATAACCCCTACATGTAGGTATGAGATAATACATAATATTGAATCGTACATGAGGGTGAGGCATACCACATAGTTCATAACCCCTTCATGCAATTATAAGATGTTGCATATCATTAAATCATACACGAGGGTGAGGTATACAACATAGTTCATAACCTCTTCATGTAGATATTGGCCTTGTAATGGGGGGTAAGGCATATAACATAATTCATAATCCCTTCTAGTGGGTTTCAAAATTCACAAGAGCATAAACCTTAGCATGAGAACTCAATAGTTCATCAACAATTGAGACTCGTAAAATCATATAATAGATCATCAAAAACTTGAGAATTCTTGTCATGTAATTTCAGCAAACAATTGCTGGTTCATGATATTTATTCAACATCATGCAATTCAGGAGTAAACAAGAGGAGTAAAAATCAATTCAAAATCTACCCACCATTATTATAGTAAAAGCCCAATTTGGGTACCATGAAATCCATATCAAATGATCACCATAGTTCATTGTTTTTAAAGCTCAGATCATGTATAATCTCAATAGAAATAAATCAACTCATAGTATATGCTTAAAATAGATATTCACAACATAACATTCAATCAAAATACATAATAAGAGATGCCCATAAGTAATACAACTTGAAATCAAGCAATTTTCCTAAAAAGAGAAGGTTGGGCTCCATGGGTGAAAGGACCCATGGATGAAGACTCACATACCTTAAACTTGGATTTTCTTGAGATAAGCTTGAAGGAAAATTGAAGCTTGGATTGGGTCCTGGAGTTCCAAAATTGAGCTTGAAATCCTTGAATTTGAATGAAAAATTTGATGAAGTCTTGAAGAGGTTTTTGAGTGATATAGAGTTGAAAAATATCTAAGTATGGGAAATTTCAGGTATGGGTATTAGACGACATATGAAAAAATGGGGAAAATGTTATATTGGTCCACATACGTCCATGATGTGGACCAAACTCAAAGCCAAAAAAACACTGATCTGCGCACATGTCGCATCGCGCTTGGGGTGTGGATGCTCTCTGAAAATAAAAAATTAGCAAAAATTATTTTTCACTATGGGTCTTCAATAATCAGGTTATATCCATTTCACAATCAAATTTTCCCCCCGATCAAGAATATGAAGTCAAATTTCCAATATCATGCAAGAATTTTGAGATACATGGAGATTACAATTATGGAGCATTCCAAAGCACTTGAGGGGCCTGTCAATATCTCCCCCTTGGGAATATTAGTCCCCGAATGTCAAAGAAACATACATAAGAGACAAAATTAAGAGACTCCCAGCCCAACATGAATGCAACAAATGCACTTAGACACCATTTTCAAAAAGTCTCAACATGAATGTCAAAATCTACAACACACTTATCACCATGAATATGTATGCATGCAAAAATGTCATGAGGGCTAAAACATAAGACTTGAAATCTCAGAAAGGACTTAGTTTTCTATCTAAAGCTTAAATTGAGTGAAAGTGGTACGGATATAACATCTTCGTGTCCGTTTCGGCTCCCCAAGTGACGCTTTTGACTTGTTGATTCCTTTGATAGGTTGTACATCTTTGTTCCTCAATCTTTTCACATGTCTATCCAATATCTCCACTAAGACCTCCTCATAGGTTAAATTATCCTCCACAACACCTCCAACCTTAAAGGGCTCCATAGCACTTGGTCACCTACACACTTCCTCAACCTCGACACATTAAAGACTGGATGAACCATGTTCATATCCATAGGCAACTTTATTTCGTAAGAAACCTTACCAACTCTCCTTAACATTCTATAAGGACCCACAAACCGTAGGCTCAATTTCCCTCACTTATCAAAACAGACCACACTCTTCATGGGAGGGACATTCAAGTAAACCCAATCATCAACATTAAGCACACCTAGCCTACCTTGGTACCAAAAGACACAATTTCCCCCCGGGGAGAAAACCTCCACTTTATCATTCTTCACCAAAGCCTTCAACTATATCAAGGCGGGATCAAGGCCTTGCTTTAATTAAAACATCTTTAACCAAAGAAGATTTGGAACCATAAAAAACTACTACACTACCATTCTCAACTTCATCCAACCTCATTCCCAACCTAGCCAATTGATGTACTTCTCTAACCACCTTTTTGTTACCCAAATATTCACACTTTCCATATATAACAATCAACTTCTCAGCTCTGAAGATTTGTAACACCACCCTCGAAAGATCTACATGTTCTCCTTTACTATGGGAATAAATAAATATATCATCAACAGAACCACCACAAACATATCAAGGTAGGGTTTAAAGACCCTATTTATGAGATCCATAAATATTATCAGTGCATTAGTCAATCCAAAAGACATTACCACAAATTCAAAATGCCCATACCTAGTTCGAAAGGCCATCTTGGGAATATCACACTCCATCACTCTCACTTGGTGGTATTTGGACTGAAGTGTCATGATCCAAACCTATTGCCTAGACGTGACACGACGAATGGGAAACCTGAAGGAACCCCAAACAAACTTCTTAGCATATCAATCACACATCTTTGGTCACGGAAGCAAAACAACAACAAGAGATAAAAATAAGGATAAAAGTACTAAGGAAAATCTGGGATAATCATAAAATTCTCAATATTCAAGCTCAAAGCATAGATACATCAATTGTTCCAACAACACCTTTAAATATAGATTGGGTGGGGGCCAAGACACTTTTCGGGACCACCTTCATAGTATCAAATGTTCAACATATAGAGATAAGAAAAGTAAGAGAAGCATAGCTAGTGTCCCCGAACTTGAGGACTCACCAAAGCTTATCTCCAAGATGCCAAAACTGGCCACTTGGAGGATGATTATGAGGTGCCCCAATTCATACATTGTAACATCATGTAGGCATAGAGTATGCATTAGTACATTTGAATATACTAAGTACGAATGATGCAATGCAACAAGACATAAGCCAATGTAGTCAAAATGCATAGTATAAGAAATGGATAAGTATAATATCAATATGGCATGCAGGATCAATGCTTGAAGTGAAACATGCTTGTAAATTATATAACTTGAAAATATAGATTACATGTGTAGGAAGAGATCATATCAACATATTCCAAGCAAACTATCACTTAAAATCCAAGGCATGCCACCTCCTTGGAAGGTGATTGAGGTACCTACCCTGAAAAGCCCCCTCTAAAGCGCCCGACAATGTGCCTCAAAAATGCCTGTAATTGTAATTTCTATATATCTCAAAATTCATGCATGATATAGAAAATACAAATTCATATTCGTGATTAGAGGGAGAAATTGAGTGGGAAATAGGTATAACCCTGATTTTAAAACAATCGTACAAAACTTTTATTTTCCAAAGTTTACGAAAATCAATGAGGATCAGCGGCTTGGCCGTGATGCGCCAAGGGCGCAGATCAAAGCATTTTGTTCCCAATTTTTCCTATTTTGGCCTAAGGCTTTAGGGCCTTGGGCCTAAGACTTCCTATGCATAAAAACACTGGTACTTAGTCATTTTTCAACCCCATATCGTTCAAGATACTCTCAGAACCGTCTCTAACACTTAGTCAAATATTTCATCAAAATTCAAGTGTTCTAAACTAATTTCTAGATCTGAATAATTTCATTCAAGATTCAAGTTTTCATTCAAATCTTCTTGAAGGAAATCTCCAAAGTTGAGGTATGTGGGTTTTAACCGTTTGCTCCTTTCACCCCTGGTGCCAAACCTCCCTTTTATGTAAATTAAATATTTTTAAGTTGGATTATCTATGAGTATCTCTTGTTATGAAATTTGGTTATAAATAATGTTTTGATTTCATAAAATATTGACTATTTAAGCATGTTTTGAGATGTGAATGTATGATATATGGTGAGATTTGATAAGGGATTTCAATCTATCTTGCAGGAGGGTTTTGCTATGTGTTGGTGGGTTGATTTACCTTGAGTTTTCTCAAATGATTTCACTATTAAATTTCATGATTTTGTACTAGCATTACACACCCGCTAAGTGTTTTGATAAAATATCCGGTTAAGGATTCTTGAGTTGTTGATGACTTATTGCATGGCTTATGAGTCAAATGACTTTATGATGATGAAAGGAATCTACGTATTGATGAGTGCATCAAAAGTATCTATGGTATTGCAAGTTAACCACACCTTGTTGGGAGGTGTTAAGCCCGATCACCTTGTTGAAGGGATGTTAAGCCACAACCACCTTATTGAGAGGGGTGTTAAGCCTCAATCACCTTGTTGAGGGAGTGTTAAGACTCAATTGCCTTGTTGAGGGGGTGTTAATCCTCAATCACTTGTTGAGGGGGTGTTAAGCCTCAATCACCTTATTGAAGGGGTGTAAAGCCTCAATCACCTTACAAAAGGGTGATATGCCTTGGGTTCCATGTAGTAGCTCTCTCTGTATCTATGTTGGTTAAGGACTCTTTCATACACATATATTATGTTCTATATAAGTATATGATTTACAGGCATGTTTTACTTCAAACTTTGATTATGCATACCATATTGTTAATATACTTATCCGTTGTTTATACTTATTCATTTTGACAAGGTGTCTTGTGTCCTATTGCAATTTCATTATAAATACTTAGTACATTCAAACAAACTAATGCATACTTTATGACTACATGATGTTTCCATATAGGAACTGGAGTGTCTCTTGATCATCCTCCACGTGGCTAGTGAAATTCTACGAAGATAAGCTTTGGTGATTCCTCCAGTTCAAAGACACTATCTACTTTTCTTTTGATTTCTAAGACTTTTTTATGTTGAACATTTGGCTTTATGAGGGTTAGCCCGGAGAGTGTCTTGGCTCCCGATCTATCATAAGTTTGGAGATGTTGTTGGAATATTATGATGTATTTTTGCTATAAGCTTGACTCTTTATTTCTTTATGATATCAAAGACTTCCTTTAGTCTTGGTTTCCCTTTTTATATTATCTCTTGTGGTTGTTTACTTTGCTTCCGCGACCAAGGATGTGTAATTGATATGCTAAGAGTCATGTTTGGGGTCCCTTTAGGTTCCCATTCACCGTATCACATGTAAGCCCTAGGCTTGGGTCGTGAGAAACTTGGTACCAGAGTACTAGGTTGTTAGTAATTCTCGGAATCCAACACACTGCATCGATTATATTCTTCTTCATGGTTGTGAACCACATTACGACTATGAATAATAGGCTATGAGGCATTTTCCAAAATATTTCACTTCTTTATGATTTATGTCGTGCGTTACAGCTAAGTCTTTTAGGGCTTATTACTAATTCCTAACCATTTCATCCTAGAAATGTCTCAAGCTATTCAGGAAGGTGACATTTCCAATGCGAAGGTTAGCAATGCTCTATGGATATTGGCCAAACTTATGACGTCCTAACTCAAATTGGTGGGCACCTCAAATATTTTAAATTATAAGAGGGGTGAGAAAAAGGACAAGAAAGCCCGAGTTGAGGGTGCCTTATCCTCTGCTACACTACTGGTGCCTAAAGAGAATGACCCTTTTTTCTACTTGTCAAGGGTGTGGTAAGAAACCTCAAGGGAAGTTTTTAGAGGGAATGGCGGAGTGTGCCAAGTGTGGGGCATAAAATGAGGGAGTGCCCGGTGGCCTCAATGGAACGAAGAAAAAAGAATCTGGTTGAAGGTGGCAATGGTAGGGGACTCGCCCTAGGTGCCCAAAATGTGGGAGGAATCATAATGACATATGTCTGAGGAATACGGTTGCATTCTATGGGCGTGCAGAGATAGGCCAAAAGATTATTGATTGTCCATATTCATAAAAGAAGTGTAAGGGTGTTGATGTTCAAGCTTCTCCTCCATGCGACAAGTGTGGGAAGCACCATTTGGGAGATTGTTTGGCCGGTTCAAGTGCATATTTTAAGCATCATGCAAAGCATCATGATTCTAGACATTGTCCATGGGTTACTAATGACTAGAGAATAGCCATCGATGTGCGCAACCATACCCTTCTAGATGACACTAGACATCGCATGATGCTTCAAAGGTATGTTCAAGGTTTGATTTTGATGTGCATGCGTTGATAGGTCCGGGTACCACTAATTCTATCATTGTTCCTTTTGTTGCAAGTAAGTTTCTCGTGGTGATTTATTGCATAAAAGTCTTGTCTTGTGATTTTGTTGAATTTGGCATGGTGGGTTTGTAGGTATTGGGGAGGTTTTGTTGCATGCATCGGCTATGTTTATGGATCTCTTGAATAGGGTCTTTCAACCCTACCTTGATATAATTGTGGTGGTCTTTAGTGATGAGGTATTGATTTATTTAGAGCTTGTGAATCATTTGAGGGTAGTGTTGCAAATCTTAAGGGATGAGAGATTGCTTGCAAACTATGAAAAGTGGGAATTTTGGGTAACTAGGAGGTGGATTGAGAGGTTTCCCGGTTGGCTAGGTTGGGAGTAAGGTTGGATGAAGTTGAGAATGGTAGTGTAGTGGTTTGCTAGTTCTAAAACCTGTCACGACCCATCCCAGGGGTCGTGATTAGTGCCGATTGGGCACCCAAATAATACCAACCCAAATTCCCAATTTCATTAGCTAAGGAATCTACCGAAATTTCGGCAGTGTTTCCTCTGTTTTACTGACTACCCAAACCTGCAAACAGAAATCCCAGCATGCCACAAACATTAATGCACATATATATACATATGTGGGCCGGCAAGGTCATCGCTGCGGTAGAACCGCCCAACAAAAGTATCATACATACGCAATCATATCATGCGTATAATCCCACACCCACATGTATCCACAGAACTTTGGACATACGAACGGAATCATAGGACGGGACAGGGCCCCGTCATACCCTTGAATATTCATAAATGCAAATTACGTAAAATAAGAATACGTGCATATACCAAGCTCTGCTCCTGAGACAAGGGAGCACTGCAAAGGTAGATAGAGATCCTACGAAGATAGCTCTCTAACTTGTGCATCAGTACCTGCGGGCATGAAACGCAACCCCCGAAGGAAAGGGGTCAGTACGAAATACGTATCGAGTATGTAAAGCGGAAAGTACAAAATGTAAATGAAAGTAATAATCCAAATAAAATATATGAGTCAAACCTGTATGCAACATCAAAACAATTCTTTAGTTAAAAGATCAAAATAATGCATATCGGACGGGAACGATGGTGACCTCCAAACTCG
>JAPFFP010069529.1:0-24665 GCA_026153255.1 Solanum medicagineum
TATTAAGGGCTTACAACTCTTTTGTGATTTAGTTGAATTCTCCTTTAATTTCATAAATTGAGTTTTAGTTATTGTTTATTTACTTAATTAAGCATAAATTACAATTTAATTGCATGATACTGATGATTTATAAGGAAATCCTCATCTAGTCTACTTAGGATTCATGAAATTACAAATGGGTCTGTTTTAATGTTGATCTGATTGTTCCTATTCTATATGATTATGCACGAATTTATCCTAACTACATGATTTCTAATTCTTCTTTACATGTTATGATCATGAGATTTAAGTTTTCAAGTATCTTATGAAGAAGGTGACCTAAAGACCTCAAAGGTGATTTAGGATCCCACAAATGGGTGATCTAAGGTCCTTGAAGGTGATTTAGGATCCCAATTATTATGACACATAATGATGGAGAGCCTATACCCTGATTGCATAACTTATATGAAAATGAGTTTCTCTAGGTACAAGTTTCTATGATTTGAGTTGGTGATCATGACTAGCCTTTCTGATATGTCTCATTTATGAAATTATGATGAATTATAAGTCATGGAAAGTCTTGTGAATTTACAATAAGAATGATTTTATGATATGTATTCGTGCGATGTTGACTTAAAATCGAATGAGGCAAGAGGTGGGGGGCTCGACCCTAGGGGTCCTTACATAAAGCTTTTGGTCTCATAACTATATTGCCATCATATGATTAATTTTATCAATATGATTTTGCTAGTGGATCCAAATAGCTTGTGTCACTCGTTCTAATAGGGTAGAGTATAGTGAATTCTTTTTATTCCAGTGTATACAGAGACATCAACATTCTATGTTATAGCCTGCATGGTGGTTACTTCCCACATATGTATGGTCCTAATTATAGTTTACCTGACTATTCTTATCCCTTAGTTTTACATGTCATTCTTATGATATACTTATGCATTGATCTCATTTACGTCTTATGATTATATTACTCTTTTATCATGATATATATGAAATGGTTACATACGTATTATGGTTCAAATTGCATTGCATTGCTCACATACTCAGTACATTCAATGTACTAATGCATACTCTATGCCTATGTTGTGTTATAATATAAGACAGTGTTCTCATTCTACTTCTAATGCTTGTGGCTAGACCCTGAAGTTCATTTTAAGATGATATGGTGAGTCCTTATTCTTCAATGGCAAGCTATGTGATATTCAACCTTATGTTATTTAGTTTCAATCAGTATTTTAAGACTATGTCATTTTGCTACCTTTAAGGGTGAGCTAGAAATATGACTATAGCCCCCTCTTATACTATGTTTAGAGGCATGTTTGATATTATGTAAAGAGCTTGATATTATGAAGTTTTTATGATTTAATAAACTATGGGAACTGATAAGGGACATGATCCCATGTACAGTGTAAACCTAAAACTGACACCCAACAACCAATACAATGATAGTTCCTTTATTTTTTATGCAGATTTTCATACTCTACAACAGTTGTCTAGTGTCATGATTCGGGCCTAGGGCCTAGGAGTGACATGGAGAATGGGAACCCGAGAGTCCACAAATAAGCCACATAGCATCCATATATATATCATCAGTTCAAAAGCCCATAATTAGATAATAATCACTAGTTCTAAGGGACGGGTAAGTATAACTCACGCTGTGGGGATGTCACAGTGATAGGGATTTGCATGGATTCACATAGCACAAGGCACATAGCACGTAAGAACTAAGGGGCAAGTAAGTATGAAGAACTAAAGGGCAGGTAAGTATGACTCACGCTATGGGGGATCGAAGGGGCTTAGCTTTCCAGATTTCCACAGTTCACCATGAACATATCATCATATTATCAACATCAAGAGATGTCCATAATTTTAGTCTCCATAAGCAAGATACCATAACACATATAAGCCCGTACATAGAGTATACGTGATGTCCAAAAATGCCTCTAAGTCATAGAATATGACGAGGGCCCAGAAATATCCCCGGGCTCACCCTCAAAGTGAATACATAAGTGAAAATAGCATAATAGGTAGATAGAAGGTGGCTCGTCCTTGGATGATCGGACTTACCACAAGCAAACCTCATAGTCCAAGTTAACCGTCAAGGGGTGGATGAAGATAGTCTCTGGTCCCTACATGGTTAGATTATGTAGGAAAATAGTATGTGTTAGTACTTTTGAATGCACTGAGTATGCGGGAGTGCAAATACATATGAACTTATTAATCTGCAATCATTGTTAGATGACAAGGTCACATATATAAAAAGAAGTATAAAGGAAAAAATGTAATATCAATATGTCATGAAATCAATGCTGCATAAACGCCATAATACTTATGTCATGACCCAAACTAGGGCGTAGATGTGACACGGCATATGAGGAACCCAAAGGAACCACAAGCAAGCCTCTTAACAGATCATTACACATCCTTGGTCACGGAAGCAATTCAACACAATAAAAAATAGAAATAAGGGCATATGGACTAAGGGAAAACCTTCATTTCATAAAAACATCAAGAGAGTCAAAGAGAGTCAAGCTTATAGCATCATTACATACTTGTCCAATAACACCTCTAAACATAGCTAATCCAATAGCTAATCCAAATATATATATGACAATAGCTAATCCAAATATATATGATATAGTCTAAACATAAGCATGAGAGAAGATAGATATTGTCCTCGGACTTGAGGACTCACGAAAAGCGAAATTGAACAATCCGTCTAGCCACGTGGAGGAGATTCAATGGGAGTTTGGTTCCTACATGGTAATATCATGTTGGCACAGAGTATGTGTTAGTACGTTTGAATGTACTTAGTATGTAGGATGCAATACAACAAAAGATAGGCACATAGGCAAAATACAATATCATAGACAATAGATAGCATAATAACAATATGACATGAACGAATGATACTTCAAGTGAAGCATGCTTATAAGGAACATATTACAAGTGAAGAACGTGACCATCATAATAAACCAAGGCCTACTACCTCCTTGGTGAGACGATTGAGGTATATACCCCTCAACATGGTAGTTCGGGCCTACTAGCCCCTAACTAGGCAATTGAATTATATACTCCTCAATGGGGTAGCACCGGCCTACCACCCTCCTAGCTAGGCATTGAGGTATATACCCCATAACATGGTAGTTCAGTCTTACTACCCCCCGAACTAGGAAATCGGTCAACTTCCATCACAATAAATATGTTTCATGAAATCAACACATTTACACCATCCTTTCATCATCATAAAGTCATTTAACTCATATGCCAAGCACTAGGCCTTCAACAACTCAAGATACATTAACCAAGCATTTTATCAAACACTTGAGGGGGTGTAATGCTAGTATAAAACCATACAATTCAAAAGTAAAATCATGCAACGAAACTTGAAGCAAAACAGCCACCAATACTTAGTAATACCATCTTGGAAAATACATTGAAACCCCTCATCAAGTCCCAAGAGAGATCACAGTTCTAAAGCTTAAAACATGCATAATCATAATAGGTAAATCATCTCATGGTATAGACTTAAAAATGAGTAATCATGTATTTTCAATTAAATTTGCATAAAATCCCAATATAGTATATGATCATAATCTCTAATGAATAATACCCATAAGCAACACAACTTGAAAAAATGTAATTTTCATAGAAATGGAAGATTGGGCTTAGTGGGTGAAAGGTACCCTTGAATTTTAACCCATATACCTTAGACCTTGAATTTCTTGAAATTGTTTTGTGAAAGACTTGGATTTTGGAAGTGGTTCTTGGAAACCAAAGCTTTCTCTTGAGTTTCCTGGAATTTGTATTGGGGTTTTGATGGAGGCTCTTGAGAGAATTTGAGAGTGAGTGAATTTGATCTTTAGGAATAGGGTTTAGATCTTTAGGAAGTGTTAACATAGTATAGGAATCCCCCAAAGACCAATAGAAATGACTAAATTTACGGAATGTCATTAATGAAACAAAATTTGGCAAAAACCCGTATATACCCCTGCACATATGAGTTCTACCAAAATGGGCATAACTTCTTCATCCGAACTCTAAATAAGGTGAAACCAAGGGTGTTGAAAAACTAATTCAATGAGCTTTAATTTAGTAGTTCATGGGCCACCCAGTTCTTTGTGTGCTTAAAGATATGACCCTATAAAGTTGACCCTCCTACTGGTACTTGTGCAAAACTTAGCCAACAGAAATTCCTTTGCACTTGGCTTGATGAAGGGGATCCATAGCCAACAGAAATTCCTTTGAACTTGGCTTGATGTAGGGGACCCATGATGATGTTAAATGACATTAACAAGCTTGACTTAGATTTGAATGAGAGCTTGAAGCTTGAATGACTTTCCTGAGATCCGAAAGTGAGTTTGGGACACTTGCATTTGGTGAAATATTTGTCTAAGTGTTTAAGGGAGTATTAGGGAATGTCTTGTATGATATGAAAGTGAAATATGGCTAAATATAGATATTTTCACATATGGAAAGACTTAGTACCAAGACCCAAAAGCCTTGGATTGGAAAAAGAAACTAACCGGAAAAAAAACAGGCTCTCCGCGCCCTTGGCGCATGGCGCTTGGGCCACGCCTGGACATTGGAAATCACTCACTTTAAAAATTTGAATTTTGATACAGTTGCTCTAAAATCGGGGTAGACCCATTTTCCACTCAAATTTCTCCCCCTGAACAAGAATATGAATTTGGATTTTCGATATTACACAACAATGAGACATATAGAAATTATGATTCATAGCACTTCCGAGGCACATTTTCTGCCACCTTCTGGGGTCGTTTCAGTATCTCCCCCTTGGGAACATTCGTGCTTGAATGTCAAAGAGACGTATATAAGAAGAGTAATCATGAAGAAACCAGCACCAACAAGAATGCAATAATGGACTTAGACACCATTTTCAAAATCTCAACGTAAGTGTAAAGAAATCATCATGAACTTTTCAACATAAACGTAAATGCGTGCAAATGACATAGGGGCTGAAACATAAGACTTGGAATCGTAAAGGAAAAGGACTTTGTGTGTTATCATAAGCTTGAATAGAATGAAAGAGGTACAGATATTGCTTTTCCATGCCCGCTCTGGCTCCCTGAAGGACACTTCCAACTTGATGGTTCTCCCAAGGGGCCTTGATGAACACTACACCCTTACAAATCAACATTTACTCATATCCACCTAACTTCTCCATCGGACCTTCTCATAAGTCAACTCATCCTCCACAATGTCCACAACCTCTAAGAGTCCTATAACACTTGAATCACCAACACATCTTCTCAGCCTAGATGCATGAAGAACAGGAAAACCCATATCCATAGGCAACTCCAATTTGTATTTAGCTTTACCAATCCTCCTCAACACTCTATAAGGACTCACTAACCTTAAACTCAATTCCCTCTCTTGACAAACCGGACCATGCTCTTCATGGGTGAAACCTTCAAATAGACCCAATCACCAACTTTAAATTCAAGATCCCTTCTCCTCACCTCGGCATAAGACTCTTGACGACTTTGGGTTGCTTCATCCTTTCCCTAATCAACCTCAGCTTCTCCATAGCCTCCATAACCAAATTCGGACCCAACAAAGCCATTTCTCCCACTTCAAACAATCCAATCGGGGATATAAAACATCTACCATATAGAGTCTCAAAAGCAACCATACCAATGCTAAAATGATAGCTCCTATTAGTCTCATCAAGAACATTCTTTATCAAGTCATCAACACTAGGTACACACAACCTACCTTGGTACCTAAGGGCACCATCACCCCCTTCAGAGAAAGCCTCCACCTTGCCAACGCTCACTAATTCCTTCAATTCTAACAAGGAGGGATCAAGATCTTGCTTTGCTTCTACCTTATAAACCAAGGTAGATTTTTGAACCACCAACAACCACAATACCACCATAGTCAACCTCTTCCAACCTAACCCTCAGTCTAGCCAACCAGTGCACCTCCCTAGTCACCCCTTTACTACCACCATCAATATGAACTAGGCTACCCGTGGACACCCTACTCAAAGCACCGACCATAACATTAGTCTTACCGGGATGATAATGCACACTCATATCATAGTCCTTAAGAATTTCTAACCACCTTCTTTATCTTAAGCTAAGATCCTTTTGAGTGAACATTGAAGGCTCTAATGATCAGTAAACACATCAACATGCACCCCATACAAATAATTACACCAAATTTTCAAAGTAAAAACCACGGCGTCTAATTCAAGATCATGAGTAGGATAATTCTTTTCATGCACTTTGAGTTTCCTAGAAGCATAGGCTATCACCTTACCATTTTGCATCAATCCAAAACCGAAACTAATTCGAGAGGCATCACAAAACACAACCACCCTTTCGGTAGTAATCCGCTACCCCTAAGAAACTTCTAATATCCGAAGGAGTCAAAGGTCTAGGCCAATTTCTAATCACATCCATCTCCTTAGAATCCACCTTAATACCATCCCTCGCACCACATGACCTAGAAAGGTAACCTCCTTCAATCAAAATTCACACTTCTCATACTTAGCATACAACTTCTCTTTCCCCAAGATTTGCAACACTACCCCCCAAATGATTCAAAAGCTACAAATAAATCAATACTTCATCACTAGAGACCACCACAAACATAACAAGGTAGGGATTAAAGGCCATATTTATGAGACCTATAGACATAACTAGTGCATAAGTCAAACCAAAAGACACCATCCCAAATTCAAATATCGGAAAGGACATTTACTAACTCATTGATCATCGAAAACAACTCAATATAAATAACTTAGGTTCAATACCCCTAACTCTTACTAGATGGTACATGCAACCCTTAGAGATCAATTGTACGTTAAGACAAGAAAAGGACTTACCCCTTCACATCCAGCTTACAAGCCCCCACTCAAGGATGAGTTTATAAGGGAATTGGAAACTAACTATACGGGCCCCACAACAAAGGAGAAACATCTATGCAACTAATCCATCCCATGTATGGCATCAAAATCCACCATATCAAACCTAACAAGTCACAAGGAAAGATCTAATGCCATATGAACACGAAACAATACCTATGAACATTCTAACAATAATAGAATAACAAAGGGGTAGACTCCAAACGTTCACACAACAACTCGGGGCACACTTGAAGCCCACTAGCAACAAGAAAGAATAATGAAAGAGATAGTGGCACTTGGACCCATCAATGCATAAACATCAAAGCCAAAGGAAATTTCAACATACCGGTAGCAACTTCAGGTGCCTCATTCCATCATTGCCTCCCTTGAAGAGCATAAAATTTAGTATGTCGTGGGGCACCACCTTGATGACCTTCACCTCTATCTTTGGGTTCAGCATGAGGACAACCAATATGCCTAAATACCCCACAACTAAAGCAAGAATTAGATCTCTTCAAAACATGGGCCACCATGGCCTTTCCCACACTTTTGGCACCTAGGCTTTGCCACCCGCTCATCACCTCCTTTACTTTTATTAATTATACGTGGGCAATCGATTACCTTATGACGCATCTCCCTACAGCTATAACAAGCATTAGTATCCCTCAAGAATAGGCCATCATCGCCTCTAGCACATCTTGGGTACCTAGTATAAGGCACCACACCACCACCACCTTTGGGACTTTGGAACTTACTCCCAAAAGGAGCCTCTTAGCCTCACTACTCCTCCTCTTACAATTTGAAGTCTCGGGGGTACTCACTTGTTGATTGAGTTGGATTGTCACCGCTTTGACCAATAGCCATAGAGCATTACAAACCTCTGTATTTGATATGTCGTCGTCTTTAGTAGCTTGAGACACATTCTGAAATGTAATGGTTAGGGATGAACAATAAGCCCTATAGGACCTACCTCTACCGCATGACATGGATCATGAAGAAGTGGAACATTTCCTAAAATGCCTCATACTCCCTCACTCATAGTAGTGGCGCACTTCACAACCATGAATAAGACTCTAATCGACGCGATGTATTGGACGCTGAGGATAATTAAAACAACCTAGTGCTCTGATACCAAAATTGTCATGACCCAAACTAGGGCCTAGATGTGAGACAACGCATGGAGAACCCAAAGGAACCCCAAGAAAGTCTTTTTAACATATCACTACACATCCTTGGTCGTGGAAGCAATTAAACACAATAAAAAATAGAAATAAGGGCATAGGGACTAAGGGAAAACCTTCATTTCATAAAATATAAAGAGAGTCAAGCTTATAGAATCATTACATATTTGTCCAACAACACCTATAAACATAGAACTTAGCGGGGGATAAATAAGCAACCGGGCTCACCCTCATAATAATGGAAATAGGTAATCCAAATATACAAATGATATAGTCTAAACATAAGCATGAGAGAAGATAAATATTGTCCCTGGACTTGAGGACTCACCAAAAGCTAACTTGAACAATCCGTCTAGCCACGTGGAGGAGAAACAATGGGAGCTCCGATTCCTACATGGTAATATCATTTAGGCATAGAGTATGCATTAGTACATTTGAGTGTATTAAGTATGTAGGATACAATATAACAAAAGATTGGCACATAGGAAAAATTCAATACCGTAGATAGCATAATAACAACATGACATGAATGAATGATACCTGAAGTGAAGCATGGTTATAAAGAACATATTTAAGTGAAGAAGGTGACCATCATCATAAACCAAGGCCTACTACTTCCTTGGTGAGGCAATTAACATATATACCCCCCCAATGTGATTGCATGGGCCTACCACCCCGAGCTAAGCGATTTGGGCATATACCCCTCAATATGGTAGTTTGGGACTACTACCCCCTGAACTAGGCAATTGAGTTATATACCCCTAAATATGGTAGCACGGGCCTACCACCCCTCCCCCTAACTAGGCGATTGAGGTATATACCCCTCAACATGGTAGTTCGGGCCTACTACACCCCGAACTAGACAATTGGTCAAATTCCATCACAATGGATACTTTTCATGAAATCAACACATTTATACCATTATTTCATCATCATAAAGTCATTTAACTCATATGCCAAGCATTAGGCCTTTTACAACTCAAGATACATTAACCGAACATTTTTTCAAACACTTGATGGGTGTGTAATATTAAACCATGCGATTCAAGAGTGAAATAATGCAAGAAAACTTGAAGTAAAACATCCCACCAATACTTGTTAATACCATCTTGTAAAATACATTGAAACCCCTCATCAAATCCCAAGAGAGATCACGGTCCTAAAGCTTAAAATAGGCATAATCATAATAGGTATATAATCTCATGGTATAGACTTAAAAATGAGTAATCATGTATTTTTAACCAAACTTTCATAAAATCCCAATATAGTATATGATCATAATCTAAAATCAATAATACCATAAGCAACACAACTTGGAAACATGTAATTTTCATAGAAATGGAAAATTGGGCTTCATGGTTGAAAGGTACCCATGAATGAAATCCACATACCTTAGACCTTGAATTTATTGAAAGTGAATTGTGAAAGACTTGAATTTTGGAAATGGGTCTTGGAATCCATAGCTTGCTCTTGAATTTTCTTGAATTTGTATTGGGGTTTTGGTGGAGGATTTTAAAAGAATTTGAGAGTGTATTCCAATTAGGAGTGAATTTGATCTTTAGGAATAGGGTTTAGGTCTTTCAAAAGTGTTAAGATAGCATACGAATCCCCAAAAGACCAATACAAATGATAAATTTATGGAATGCCATTAATGAAACGGAATTTGGCAAAAACCCATATATACCCCTACACGTATGAGCTCTACGAAAACGAGCATAACTTCTTCATTTGAACTCTAAATATGGTGAAACCAAGTGCGTTGGAAAGCTAATTCAAAGAGCTTTAATTTGATAGGTTGTAGGTCTCCTAGGTTTTTGTGTGCTAAGAGATATGCCTCTTTATAGTTGACTCTCCTATCGGTATTTGTGCAAAACTTAGCCAACGAAAATTCCTTTGAACTTGGCTTGATGTAGGGGACCCGCAATGGTCTTAAATGACATAAATAAGATTGACTTAGATTTGAATGTGATCTTAAAGCTTGGATTAGTTTCTTGAGATCCAGAAGTGACTTTGGGACATGGAATTGGGTGAAATATTTGTCTAAGTGTTTGAGATAGTATTGGGGAATGTCTTGTATGATATGAAAATGAAATATGGATCACTATAGGTATTTTCATGTAAGAGAAGAGTTTTAGGCCCAAGACCTAAAAGCCTTCGACCAGAACAAGAAAACTATCCAAAAGAAATAGGCTCTCCGGGCCCTTGGTGCGTCGCACCTAGGGCGTGCCTGGACACTCGAAATCACTCACTTTAAAAATTTTAATTTTGATACGGTTGCTCTAAAATCGGGGTTAGACTCATTTTCCACTCAATTTCCCCCTTGAACAAGAATATGAAGTCAGATTTTCAATATCATGCACGGATTCTAAGATATATGGAATTTACAATTTTGGGAACTTCCTAGGCACAGTTTCGGGCACTTTCTGGGGTCATTTCAACTTAACATAGTGAAGTTGGGGCCTCAACCTACAAACATAGACCAAGAGAGCTATTACTTGGAATTTTGATATACACCCTACATCAAAAAAGGGGTGATCTACTTGCCAAAGGTAGATCATACTCCTCTGTACAAGCCTCCCATTTCAGAGAATTATCCTACTTTATAGGCCTCCCATTTCAGTAAGGATTTTTCATGAACATGACTTAATCATCCATAAAGGGGCATAAACATGAACCTATGTTTGACATATAGTTTTAGGACTTGAGGAATGGACCTCTGGAGATAGTCTCCCTCATACAAGTTTGCTTGGCACTAAATCATCATCCCACAACAATATGTATACATATACATGATTTTAGAAAGAAGGATAGTCTTTTCAAATCTTCATTATGTATACTTAGTCTTAAAAGCCAAACATGCTTCATGATCATGTATACTTAGGCTAAAAAGCCAAATCATACTTCAATTTGTACTTTCATGTATAGGAATACCTCATTCATACTTGTACATGTTGGTATAAACACCCATAATTTCTCAAAGAGCCATATCGTAGATATTATGTGATCACATGTTATGTCATAACTATACTTTACTTAAAATCATATTCATCAACATAATTGGGTCTTAACCCATTTCATAAACCTAAAGAATAATCGATGTTCATGCATGCATATGCCATGAATGATAAGAGGATAGCATAGGTACAAAGAGTGCATAATTAAATCATCATAATATAGTGAAATCATTGTAGATTCATGAAGAAATCATCAATTAAAGAATTAATGAAATTAACCATATCTAAGTTCAATATTTAAAGGGACATGCATATTCGAACCTTCATAATACAATGCAATTTAATATAATAGGTATTAAATCACTTTGAAAAAATCAATTATAATCACATCCCAATTTAATCAAATCAACACTAATTTAAAAGACCCATATTCAAAGTAAGCTTAATAATAAATTGAGGAGTAAGAAGTTTTTGGGGTCTTCATGGTTGAAAGGGACCATGAATCAATTCCACATACCTTAGATAACTTAGAAGAATAGAAAAAATTTGATTTGAGAAGAAGGCTCTCCTTGAATTTCCAAGTTGAATGTTCAATGTCACACTTGAGAGTTCTTAGAAGAGAGATTTCTAGTGTTCTAATTGTAATGAATGAATTTAAATAAGAATGAAGGCATATAGGCCTTTTTAGGGGTTTAGGGTAGGTTAGAAAGTCACAAACAACCATTAGAAATCACCAATTCACAAGAAAGCCACTAATGAAATAAGCACCAAAAAGTGCCTAGGTCACTCGTGAAAGAGCACAATGGCTCGTGCATAGGACCACGGGCCGCATAATGGTCTGTGGTAAACATCTTCAAAAACTTAATGAAATTTTAGACTAAGGACATTTCCACTAAAGGCTTCACGGTTCGTACAAAGCTCCACGATTTGTACAAGCTCTAGTACAAAAATCCAAGTTCTGAGATAGTGATTTGATACTTAGAAAATTTCCAGACTAACACTATCACATGTCCTCATCACAAGCCGTGGTGGGTTGTAAAACCTATACAAGGGTCTGTTGTGGGTGCCATAACCACACAGTGGCTTTCAAGCCAAGGCACCTACCACGAGCCAGTTTCACGCCCAGTGGTGAGCACCACGAGCCAAGAAGGGCTTAGTGGAGGCCACTTGGTTTTAAACTCCACCATAAGCCAAAATACAACCTAAAAAAGTCCAAGGGCCATCCCTAGGTAGCCTCCACAGCTCGTTGAAACCTCCACGGCTCGTGGAGGTGACCATGGAGTGTCACCTTTGTCAAAAAGCTCTCGAGAACCTTGATTTTAAGCATTGTGAAAGTCACACGAGATCTGGATACTTACATCTAGCTAATGAAATTTCTTCATAATACTACTGACGTTTTGCATATATATTCAATCTTTCTTTAGAAGAAAGTTTGAGGATTTCTACACATATTGAGTGAGTGTTTTTGGTGAAGCTCTAGAGTAGTACACTAGGAAGATTATAGTTGTTCTTTCTTTATTGAGTGCTTACATCTTGTAAATTGATTCATATTCTATAAGGGGACCCTATAACCAGCAAGCTTTTGATCTTTATTGTTGAGTTGAAGCTAGAGTTAGCTATGGTGAATTGTTGAAGTCCAACTTGGCTAGAGTTAGTTGACTTGCTGCGTGGTTGAGTAGCTATTTAATCTTGAACCTTCGGTAGAGTTATCATAGTAAAGGGTAAGGAGTTTAGAGTTAAATCCCTTGACTACAAGAGTTTGTAATCGCATACTTTGCTTCTTTGATAAAAATGGATTTGAGTTGAATTATAAGTACAGGTCATGATTTATCTCCCCTTGAGCAGAAGGGTTTCCACGTAAAATTGCTTATGTGATTTCATTTTTCTTCCTTATTATTTTTAACTATTTTATCGACCATTGTTGTGTCAAGGGACCTGGCCCTTAGACATTTAGTGGACACGTACATTCCATCATTTACCATCAAAGTAAGGTCTTTATAAAAGGTTAATACCTAGAGGGAATCCTAAAGAAGAAACGATAGCTCTACTGAACCAAGAAGAGGGCTAATAATCTACTAGACCTCCTCACTTTAATGGATAATTTCATAGTTGGTGGAAGACTCATACATATGATTTTCTCATGGCGAAAGACAGTGAGCTATGGGACGGTATGCTTGATGGTCCTCATGTTCCCACTTTGGAGTAAAGACTAGAGTAATTTCTAAGCCTCGACAACAATACACTGATGAGGACAAAAAAAGACTGAAAAGACTTACAAAGCCAAGAAGTAGTTGGATTATGAAATTGAGGCTGAAGAATACAATCGGACTCAGCTTGTGAGTTAGCAAAGGATATTTTAGAGTGCTTACATATAACTTATGGAGGTACTGAGCAAGTGAAGGAGCCTAAGGTGGATATGCTAATTTTACCATAAAAGAAAGATAATCTATTCATTATATGTATACTAGGTTCTCATCCATTATCAATGACTTTCGAGGCTTGGATGAACCTTTCCTAGTAAGTAAGTTAGGAAGATCCTTACAATTTTTCCTAAGTCATGGGCCAGCAAGGTTGATGAAATTACTGACGCCAAGGACCTGAAGGTGCTAACTATGGATGTCTTAATAGTAATTTACAAACTCATGAGTTGAATAGAAAAATTAATGCTACTAAGAAGGATGAATCATTGACTCTAAAGGTGACACGAGGTGAAGAATCAGGAAAAGATGAAGATCAGATGGCATTCCTCACTAGAATGTTTCAAAAATTGTGAGGAAATATAGAGGCTTCAAGAAGAAGGTAAATCCTGGCAGAGCTGCTACTGCAAATGACCTGTGCCATAAATATGGAAAATTAGATATTGTCTAATGCACAAGATGGACTATAAAGATTTTGTCAAGGCTAGAAGCAACAAAGACAAGTCAAGGGACCAAGTCCCTAACAAGAAAAGCAAAAAAGTTGCTACAGACTATGTTGTGTAGAAGCCTCTTCCTATTTAGGGAAATTTCTCATGTTGGTTAGAGGAGTCTGAGAACCTATAGGATGCTTTCTTGATGGTTTTGAAAGAAGATGATGAGATCTTTAACCAAATGTTTGCTTTCATGGCAAAATCTGATGATGATGATCAACCTGAGGAAGAGGTAACTCTATTTGATTTTAAGCAAAATCTCCACATCTTTTATATTAAGAAGTTGAGGAAGTTAGTTGTTATTCTTATTGATTTAATTATTGGCTAACTACTGAAAAGGATGTGTTGAATAATCAATTAAATCTCGCTCAGAATGAAAAAATTACCTTAGTTTCTCACTTACCTAAAGTGGAGAAACATGTCTCAGATATAGAGTTAGAAAATATAGCTGATCATAAAAAATAATAAAGAAACAAAGGGTTATCAAAAATGGAAAGAAAAGGTTAGTAACTTGCAACTTGAGATTGAAGATAGTATAAATGATGCTGAGACAAAACTAACTATGATACTATAAAGGAATACTCAGTTAGACAGGGACATATTTCGAGTCAAAGAGGAGTAGTCCAAATCACTCAAATGGAGTCAAAGAAGAGTAGTGCAAATCACTCAAATAGACTACTACTTCAACACTGCTAGAAACTCAGACCCATCAAGGAGATAATAGTAAGAAAAGTCTAGAGTTTGTTAAGACGGGCCTTGTTGTATACCACTTACAACAAAAATGTCAATATGTCTAATTTGTTGTTTTGCACTCACTATAGAAAGGATTGTCATTTGAAGATTAACTGTCCTGCAATAACATATTCTGAATATAATTTGGTAGGATGGTTTGAACAAAAGTAAATAAGAGTGGGATCTGGTCCTAGGGTGAGTTCTCAAAATAATTCTAGGATGAGGAAAGTGGTAATACCTCCCTAGACAAGAAAAGTGTTAAATTACCCCTTAACTACTTATTGGGAACTCAGATTGAAATGGGTTCCTAAATTTTACAAGTGATTTCTTGTAAGTAAGTGAAGGAAGCAACATTCAATGCTAGTATATGGATAATGGTTGCTCAAAGAATATGACTGGAGATGTTGAAAGCTTCCTTTCACTCAAGACAGCTCAAGGTGGGGGTATTTCTTTAGAAAATGGTAAAAAGGGCTACATTCTTAGTATTGAAAACATTGGAAAGTCATTAGAACACTCGATATAAAATGTCTTTTATGTGAATAGACTGAAGTTTAGTCTGTTGAGTGTATCTCAAATCTGTAAAAAGCGAAACAAAATGAAATTTTGCTCATAAAATTGTACTATTACCAACCTAGTTTCACAAGGAGTGATTCTTGCGGCTAAAAGGGTAAAGAATATGTTTGTGGATGATATGGATTCTATATGGGGAAATCAACTTACATGTTTTGGTGCTCAAAGTGATAATGCAAAACTTTGTCCCAAAAGGCTTGGTCATGTAACTTCTTATTGCTTAACAAACTTGCTACAATGGACCTGGTTTGCGGGCTACCAAAAGTGAAGTTTGGAGAAGATAAACTTTCTTCATGTAACTTCCTTCGTGAAACATGTGTCAATGGAAAGCAGACCAGATCCTCATTCAAGCAAAAAAAGTAAGTTAGTACTACCAAATCACTGGAGTTAATTCATATGGATCTATGTGGGCCAGTGATGATTCAAAGCAGAGGAGGAAAGAAGTACATTTTGATGGTTGTAGATGATTACTTAAGGTTTAGTTAGACTTTGTTTTTGAGGTCTAAGGATGAAACCTATGATGTATTTGTGATCTTTTCTGAGATGATACAGACTAAGTTGAATTGTAAACTAGAAGGGATCAGGTCCGACCATAGAATTGAATTTGAAAATACAACGATGGATATATTCCATACAAAAAATAGAATCCATTAAATTTCTCAGCTTATAAAACTCCTTAATAAAAAGAGTGGTAGAAATGAAGAACAAACGCTTGGTGGATTTTGCCAAAACAATGTTGATAGATCTTGACTTCCGAAGAATTTCGGGCTGAAGCTCTGAATACTACCTGTCATATGACTAATAGATGCTTGATCGGATCTATTCTAAATAAAACACCTTATGAGTTGCTTAACAATAGGAAGCCTACCGTGAGTTATTTAAGAGCTTTTAGTTGCAAATATTTTGTTCTCAATAATGGTAAGGAAAACCCGAGTAAGTTTGATGCAAGATGTGATGAGGGTGTATTTGTTGGATACTCAAATTCCAGCAAGGTTAATATAGTATTCAACAAAAAGACATAGTGTATTGAAGAAAGTGTCCATGTGACCTTTGATGAGTCTAGTGAACTTGAAAGAATGAAGGATCAAGATGAAGACGAATTTGAAGTATACTGCATTTCCATAGGGATGGTGTCAATATTGATCAAGATGATGAAATCAATTTAAAATAGACTAAACTTGATTTTGATGTTTTAGGAAATACATGTGTTCCAAATAAGGGACTAGGTCCTGAACTAAATGATGTTGTTGAATAAGGCACTATTGATTGTCAAAATGCAAATGATGAAGCAATCAATGCTGAAATTGACCAAGAAAATCAGGCTCCCAAAATATCCTTAGGAAGATATGGATCTACTCTCCCTTGGGTAATATCAATCTCACCTTTGGACTCTATAATTTAAACCAGATCTCAGATAAGGAATATGACTGCATTTTCAGTCTTTGTATCTTCTATTTAGCCTAAAAATGTGAAAGAGGCTCTACAAGATGCCGATTGGATAAATTCCATGTAAGAAGAGTTGCATCAGTTTGAAAGAAGTAGAGTATGGCACCTAATCCCTAAGCTATATGATAGAACAATTATTGGAACCAAGTGGGTCTTTATGAACAAGCTTGCTGAACATGGTGTTCAAAACAAATCATGGTTGGTAGTTCAAGGCTACAATTAGGAAGAAGGCATTGATTATGATGAGACATTGCCTCTGTTGCAAGAATGGAAGTAATTAGAATTTTTATAGCTTTTGCAACATTCATGGGTTTCAAGCTCTATCAAATGAATGTCAAGAGTGCTTTCTTGAATGACTACCTAAAGGAGGAAGTTTTTATCAAACAACCTTCTGGGCTTGAAGATGTTGACTATCCCAACCATGTGTTCATATTGGACAAGGCATTATATGGCATGAAACAAGAACCTAGAACATGGTATGAGAGATTGTATAAGTTCCTACTAGAGAATAAGTTCAAAAGAGCCAAAATTGACAATATATTATTTTTGAAGACAATAGGAAGGGACCTTCTCGTCATATAAGTTTATGCTAATGATATCATCTTTGGTGTTACTTCTGAGTCTATGTGTGGTGAATGCTCAAGCCTAATAGGGAATAAATTTAAAATGAGCATGATAGGAGAATTGAGTTTCTATCCGGTTTGCAGATTAAACAAACTCTTGAAGGAAACTCAATTAGTTAAGAAAAATATGGATGCAAAGCCTATTGACACACTTGTGGGAATAAATTCCAAGATAGATGCTGATGAACCTGGTCCCCATGTTGATGAGACTATGTGCAGTGGAATCATAGGACCATTACTGTATTTGACTTCAAGTTGGCCAAATATTGTTTTTAGTATTGGATTGTGTGCACGATTCAAAGCAAATCCAAAGGAATCCCACTTAAATGCATTTAAAAGAATCATGAGGTACTTGAAGAAACCATGAGACATGGTCCTATACTATCCTACAAGTGATTTTTTTTAGCCGATGGGTTTTGCTGATACTGAGTATGCTGGATATCAAGTATATATAAAGAACAATTCTGCAATGGCTCACTTTCTTGGATCATGTCTTGTGTCTTAGGGAACCAAGAAACGAAATTCTATTGCTCTTTCTACTGTTGAAGTTGAATATGTAGCTGTTACCTCTTGTTTTGCATAATTTCTATGGATAAAAAAGCAACTAAAGGATTTTGGTGTCATCACTTATATCATTCCATTATTGTGCGAGAATACAAGTTCTTTGAACATGGCAAGGAATCTGGCAATCACAAGACGACTAAGCATATATGTATGCAATACTGCAAAATTAAAGATCAAAAAAGATATTTTCATAAAGGACTTAAGTAGGGATCAGCTTAAGAAGAATAGATTGAAGTATGGAATGCTAAAGACAGAGTGAATCCTTGGTTTTGAGGCAAATCAACTTTCTCTTGGTTATGATTAGAAGGGTGGGTATCTTTTTATTTATTTAATGCTTGTTACGATAAAGTCAATCCTTATCCCTTCTTGTAGGTATACACTCATTGACATTTAATTGACCTAACTAAAGTAGGAAAATAAGTTTGAACATAATGTTTGAAACTTCAGAGAAGGACCTAGTCCCTTCTCAAAAGGTTAGCATTCTTTCGTTACTTTTGATTTGCTTTTGAGAATCATAGGTATTGTTCAGTGTCAGCTGATAGCTATCCTATCTCTTTTGAAAACCTAATAATTGTTCACATTTTCCCAAGGGACCTAAAGCCTTTTATCTTCTTCCACTTCCCCCTTTGCTAAGAAGAAAGGTCGTATAGACCCCAATAAAACTCTTCTTTCTCTCAAAAGCCTTTAAAAGACCCTACATTTCTTCATGAACCTCTTACAAAATTGTCTCTCAGAACAATGTCTCAACCTTCCATCACCACCTGGAAAATGTTTGATGTACTAAGTGAAGTAGAATCATCAGGGACTCCTACGAGTTAAAACTCTCCTCCTGTAATCGAAACCTCAACTATTGATCCAGATAAGAAAATCCATATTCTTTCACGAAAATCTTCTCAAAACCCTCTCTTTAAAAATCCCTCTAAAAATCATCATGTTCCAGACCTCACCACCATTAAAAATCTCTTTCCTCTTGAGTCCATCCAACCAACTCTTCTTTTGGAAGATAATGAAGTTAGTCGTCAAGTTCAAATAGGTAACTCTTCTATTCTACTTTTTGATCTTGCTGCAAAAGGAGATCTTCTTAAACATAAGAAAGGAGAGTCGAACATTCAGGATGCAAGTGAGAAAATGGTGGCACAAAGCCTATCAGAGATGAAGGGAAGCTTGAACACATCATTTTCTAAAGAAGGAGTTAAGATAGCTCAGGGTTTTGAAGTTTACCCTATTCCAAAAATTATCACTCCTCAAGGGACCTTTCCCATATTAGATTTTGTGCTAAACAAAGATAATCTTCCTTTACCTTGGAAAGTAAAGAGAATAATAGTGCCTACGTTCAGTAAAGGAAAGGAGAAGGAAACTGTTGAAATAGTAACAAAGAAGAGTCCATATATCACTAGAGGAACAACAAAGAAACTGATGAGTGATGCCATGAAAGAAAGAAAAGTTCATACCTCTGTGGTACTAGAAGAGTGAGAAAGGCAAAATTATGGAGGACCTAGTCCCCGAAGCTAATGTAGTTTATTTATCTCATGATGCTAAATGGAACAAATCATGAAGTGGTGTTGCACCAGTAAACATGAGAAAGGCTAGAGTGTCTTGTGATAGGGATATCAAAGGGAAATTGAGGAACTAGTGCGGAAATCTGACAAAGGACCTGGTTCAAAAAGAACGAGAGAGAAGGTTGAGATAGAATTGACAAGAGAAGGGAGGATGATGGTGCTATAAACAAAGGTTTTAGTGGAAGGGTATTTTACCCCAAAGTGATGTAATATAAGCTTGGGATGTGTGACCTAGCTAATGTAGTGGATCTACATCTTGGACTCACTAGTTTGTTTGTTATGTTCCAATTCTACATGAACCACAAGTGAAGGAATTCTACTACAATGCAATTTGTGACGACGATGACAGTTTGACAACTAAGGTTAGTGAAAGAAGGTTGCATATCAGTGAACAAATTTTGGGAGATATTCTGAGAGTGCCTTTGGAAGAGATCAGGTTCGTAGCTGGAAAGGCCTATTCCAAGCACTTTGTGGAAGTCTATGGGAAAATGCATAATCTTAACACTACAGGTATTTCGAAGAAATTTATAAAGGGAGGGTATCAATTATTCTTTGTAGTTAGGAATAAAGTCACCTTTCCCAGATCGGAGAAAATGACAGTAGCCTCTGTTACAATCTATTTGTGATGGAGAAGTTGAGAATTTTTAAGGTTATAAACCTACCAACAATCATGTTGGAGCATATGTGCAAGATTTTGACTATAAAGGATGGGAAGCATGATTTGGGGTATGGTTATTTTCTGTTGAAAGTATTTCAACATGTTGGGATTCCTCTAGAAGCAGTAGTGAAAGGCACGGTAAAACAAACTTTCTCCTCCAACACTTTTGTGGAATCTGAATGTGTAGAAGGCAAGTTGGTCCATTTGAGAAGGATGCCTGAATTGCTAGACAAACAGGAGAAGCTGAACCAAGAGGTTGAGAATATGACTGCTCATCTGAGCTCAAAAAAAGCAGAGATAGCCTTTTCAAAGGCTAAGTTGGTTCAATCTCAGACTGAAGGACTAGGTTTAGCTGAGGAGGTGGAATTAAAGGCACAAAATACAAGTTTTTTCTACTGAAGTTGCATACTTCATGGATAAGCTGCTTAATCATCACATAGAATCCAATGCCCATCTTACCCTAATTGTCCAATCTATTACCCAAAACCTCCCTCCTCCTCCTAGATTTATTTCTTCTTCATTATTGCATGGTTCTCCTTTGCATATTAGTTGTAATAATTGAATGATTATCCTATTTTGAGTGAATGCTCATTTTTGTTTTCTCTCTTGTGTTATGCATGATTCCATCAATTATGCATGTACTTTCATTTTACTATGTCTTTACCATGCTTGTATTACACTAATTATTGGTTTACTATCACTTCTTTTTAATGATGCCAAAAGGGGTGAAATGATATGACTTTCAGAATCAAACAAGAGTATTGGTGTCAGGGGGAACTAATACAGGGCATATTTGGAGAATTTGTTGATGGGGAAACAAGTATAATGGAATGTAATGTTGGACAATGTATGGTTTTATCATCATCAATAAGAGGGAAAATGATATTACAAAATTTTGATGATTTAACAAACCATGGGAACAAATAAGGGACCTGATCCCATGTGTGTTGTGAACCTGAAAGCGATACTCGACAAATCGTATGCTAACAGTTTTGTTATTATTGTGCGTGTCTGCCTACTCTGCACCAGTTGCCTATCCAATGAAATTGCTCCAAATAATGTTGATATTTGGTCTATATCAAGTATTTCTTGAGAAGAGTGTTTGAGGTTCTCTACACATATTGAGTGAGTGTTCTTGGTGAAGATCTTGGGTAGTACACTAGGAAGATCAGAGTTATTCTTACTTTGTGTACTTCATTGTTCTTGTTAAATGCTTGCATCTTATAGATAAATTCATATCCTATAAAGGGATCTGACAACTAGCAAGGTTTTGATCTTCATTGTTTAGTTGTAGCAAGAGTTAGCTATAGTTAGTAGTTAAAGTCTAAGCTGACTAGAGTTAGTTGATTCAGTGGCTGGCTGAGTAGCTTCTTTGACTTAAACTTGTAGTAGAGTTATCAAAGTAAGGGGGAAGGGGTTCAGAGTTAAATCCCTTGATTGAAAGAGTTTGTAATCACACACTTTGATCCTTTGACTAAATAGAGTTGAGTTAAAATCCTATGAGTATGGGTCGCAGTTTTCTCCTCCCTTGAGCAAATGAGTTTCTACGTAAAAATGTTTATGTGATATCATTTTACTTCTTTACTATTTAACTATTTTATCGATTGATGTTCTATCGAGGGACCTTATCATTGGACATTCAGTGAATGCATATGTTTCATTAGAGCCTATAATCTCTCTCTTGTATTTAGCTTGTTCTTTCCCATATGGTGTTGAGTTGAGGTCCATTTCCCCATTCTTGTATAGCTTGTGATGTTTCTTGTATTGCCTTTGTATGTTTATGGAGCTAGAATGACTTGATTGTGGGTCCTTCGGGGTTCCAAGCAGCGTGTCACACCTAGGCCCTAGCTTGAGTCGTGACAATGACTAAGTTTACTTTCAAGCTTTTATAATGATTTTGATGCATGGACCATACGTTTTGACTTATGAATTTCATCTCATATTTTACTTGATTAATGGTCTTGAATCTCATGACTCATGTACCTCATTACCTCATATTTATTTTATGCACATTACTCACATACTCAATCTATATAAAGTATTAATACATGCTTCTTTGCCCAAATTGAATCATAATGTAGGGGTAGATGATCTCCCTACATCTTCCACTCGTGGCTAGAAGATGGAGTTGGTACTTTGATTGATGAGTTCTAATGCTTCAAGTGCAACCCATTGAGCTTATATTTCATTACCTCATTGAGTCTACTTTACCATTCCATTTAGTTTCAAATTGGGTGAGCTAGGAACTTGTCACCCAAGCCTAGGGTTTAGTCATAATATGGAAAATAAGAGGTAGGTGCCTTACCCTAGCCATCTTAGCATACTTCAAGCATTCATATGTTACCAACAACACAATGAAGAAATAAAACGGAGACAAGGGACTAAGGATGAACATTCAACCTTTAAACAAGAGACATCCCTAATCAAAGTCCAAACATACCAAGCACGTATGACTTAGTAGGATCGGTGTACGGTCTCAGTTCCCTCAAATAGAAAAGATATGAAAATAAGATAGAAAGTAACAGTCTCCAAACATCAAGTTTAAAATATATAATGATCCAAAAGATCAAGGGATAAAGAAAATGGGTGAAGTCCCTAAACTAAGGGCTCACCAATCCTATTAGTCTTGATCGTTGATAAGCTGGCCACGTGCTGGTGAAGGTGGAATGTTGGTCCCTACATAGTGACATCATGTAGGCAAAATATGCATTAGTATATTGGAATGTACTAAATAGGTGAGATGCAATGCAAACATGAAATTGTAATGTCATCAATATGAAGTAAGTCAATGCATCATATGAAACACATGTAAGGAAGGAATACATCAAATCTCATACTTCGTGGGCATGGACCATAACCGACATATATGACCAAGTCAGGTACAACATAGAATCCAACATAACCGCTTAAATTGGCATGAGGAAACCCACTTGGCGGGTGGAACTCCATCACTTAATATGCATCCTTCTTTAACATAAATGACCTACATGGATCTACTAGTCTAGCCTACAAGGACTTCTATGGTGGCACATAGTTAATGGGGAAAGGAGTTACTACTAGGGTCCCTTATTTAACCCCACCTTAATGCCTCAATCAGTGCTAAGAATTCTTAGAATACTTCACTTAGAATCATAAGTAGCAATTTCATAAGAGTAGCTCAAAAACTCAAGAAACCACAAAGTGAGAATTCTCCTTCCCCCAACATAAACATCTTTTAAGTGCAACATCAACACGCTCATATCTTTTATAAGATTAATAACTTAAATTCTTTCTTTTTTCCCCTACCAATGTCATTATGGCATATATAACCCATCTTCGAACCAAGTGGCCTTATGCACTAGCTTTGAAAACTGATGAATCAACGGAATAATATACGAACAGGGTGTGATGTGCAACTTTAAACAAGTATTAAACAACCCACATATCAGTGACAAAACTCTAGATATTTGTATCATAGTCATCAACTTAATATTCATGAAAAAATATGGTAAAGCAGTGCATTATATTATTGGAGGCAACACATATGAAAATACATCATAAAAACATCATTAAACCATAAGCATGCAACCTAATATTTTGAGGAACTTAAAAAGGTAAAAGGTGGGCTAAGGTACCGTGTGGATACAAGGTACCAAAAAATGAAATTCATATACCTTTGATTAACCTTAAGAAAAGGATCAAAGAAGTTAAAGAAGGAAATCCTTGGAAGCAAAACCCTAACCTTTCCTTGAATGCATTGTTGCCTTGTATGCCTTAGAGAAATTTGACAGAATTTGAGAATGAAGTTAATGAGAGGGTTTATGAGGGTTTTGGGGTCTGATATAGGGGAAAAGGAACCCTAAAATGATGTAGTTTTGAGTCTAGGGGATGTGGAATGGACGCAAATTCCCTTCATTAAAACTGTCGATTTGTGGCGCAAGACCCCAATTACATGCCTTAGACCAAACCGCGAGTCATGGCTAAGTCGTACGATTCTACTTCTCTAATCTTCAGAGACTGATTTTTTTGGGATCTTTCCATGAGGCTGATCTACGGCTTGTAGACCAATCTATGTGTCATAGAACCCCTCATGGTTTTCCCCTCACTTAGTCAATTTCCTAATTCTTTAGGACCCTGATCAAAAGAGCAAACTACGGTCCATAAATCCCACTATGACTTGTCTTGTTCATCATAATCCCAACTTTAAAAGACAATTTTTCCATTACCCTAGGGCTTCAATCCATGAAACCTTTCAACAGTGCATAGACCCTTTTACGGGGCATAAAAGGCCCTCATATGTTCCTTCAACAGTTAGAAAGTTTTTACCCTATTCCCATCAATCCACAAGCCTAGGTTAAGCCATGTGGAATGAGCCACGAGTCGTAAAACATGGCTAGTGCATTGCCTCTGCAACTTTTTCAGCTCTACTTTCTTGGACATTTAGCCTTCTAACCTACGGGTCCTTACAATATCTTCCGCTCGGGAACATTCGTCCCTCAATGTACAAAATGTAGGTTCTAGGGAGTTAAGTAGGCAAGTAACAACCCAACATGAATGCAAAAATGCAATTTAAACATCTTTTCATGAAAAATTCAAAACCCATACTCAAAATATATTTCA
>JAPFFP010069557.1:0-24656 GCA_026153255.1 Solanum medicagineum
CACCGGACCGCCCATCCACCCGTTATTTGTCGGTTCCAAAAAATTGGAACCGTGGACCGGACCGATTCCCTCGGAAATCGTCGGTTCTTGGGCAGTCCGGTCCGGTTTTGAGCGGTCCTGGTGGTTCCCAAACCCGTTGCACACCCCTATTCTCAACCACACAAATATCTAAAAATGATTTTAGACCACAAGTTTTAAAAGTCTTTCCTTTTTTCTTAAACACTATGTCAACTCAAATGGTGTCACATAAAATGTGACGCAAGGAGTAGTAATTATTTCCAAATTTACGGAGATCCTTACTTATGGGGTGCAACAAAAACATTATGGTCGTCATTCATGTAAGTTATCATATAAAGTTGTAGGGTTGTTTAAAATCAAATCGACAATTTGAATGGAAAAAATTATCGATTTATCAATAATGGATTACTAGTTTTGTAGTTTTAGTAACATTTTTAATTTTTTTTATTATTGGGTTATAGTTCTTAACGTTTTTTATTTTTTTCTTAACGGGTTAACTGACAATCTAATAGTATTATTTGTACCATTTGGCAGATATTGTCCTTGCGAGTTTCATATTATTTTTTACTATCTCAAACTCTCAGTTATTCTACAATGTGATAACGTTTGTTTTTGAGCAAGATGCAATCTGTCAACTCATATATATGGTTCATTTAGTTAGTCAACTAAGTAATTTTCAATAAAATAATTTTTATGTCAAATTTTAATGGTTAAATTGATAGCCGAACGGGTCGGACCTAAGATTCAGATTGGACTTGGCCTCCGGATCTCTTTTTGCAAATGGACAAGGATAAGTTTTGATTATTAATATGGGTCGAGAGCCCAAAAAATTTTAATTTAGAAAAAAATCGATAACCGAATTAATAGCGGTCAGATAAATCAATATAACTGATAAGTGTTAAAATTATCATCTCCTACTTTCTCTAATTATCTAGAAATATCTTGTAAAATATATAGTCTAGAAATGTCTTTGTAGAACATTGTAGAAGAGTCTAGAGAAGTCTAGAAGGTTCTAGAGACGTGTGGAGTTCTCTAGAATAATCTAGAAAGTTCTAAAGATATGTGGAGTTCTCTAAAGTAGTCTGGAAGACTCCGGAATTCTCTAGAATTCCTTAGATACATGTAGATCTTGCAAGAAAGCCCAGGGAGCTTATAGAAGACTCTAGGCTAGAGTAGAGAATTCTTGCCTTGTAAATATCTAAGATATTTATGTAGGAAGATTCTAGGCTAGCAATTGTAGCCATTTGATCAAAGTGATCCTAGCCGTCCATTTAGGAAGGGGACTAGTATAAATACCCCTTAGGCTTCTCATTTTCATCATCCACAAAATTAAGCAAATAAGCAAATTTGAGAGCATTCTCCCACAAAATACTTAAGAGCATGTTGAGTGTGTAACATCTTCTCCTTAAGTCTTCTTCTTATCAATTGTATCCTTTCCATCGTCTATAATAAGTCAGTCAAATATCTTAATAGTTCTATAATGTTTTAGCATATATACAAACTAATAATTAATAAGTCAAACTAATATACTTCAAAACAAGCTAATAATTAATAAGTCAAACTAATATACTTCAAAATCGAACCTATCAATATGCAACCCTACCTTTAGCACTTATTTATTTGGCTAAATTTATAGGAAGATTGACACTTCAACTAAGACTTTTACCATTTAAATGGATATAGTAAAGCAGGATTGTGACATTAATTTTAACATATTTGTTACTTTGTATGATTTTCACCTTAAACAGGCTCGTGAAGAACCAAATTTATGAAGTCGTACTTATTATTTGGACAAATCATGAAGATGTGATGTCCTGTGAGAATTTATGTGGCTAGGGGCAGCTTAACACCATCATATTTCTAAAGTTAAATTTTAATACGAGTTTTAAGTTTTGTTTGATTACGAGAATTATCATTTTTTTAAATAAAAACAAAATATTTTATATGAAAATTATCGTTTGATTGTATTTGAATTTTGAAAATCACCTAAAATCATATTTTTATTTTTTAACCTTTCACTTTTTCAAATTCTAATCCTAAATTAGTGACCCTATTTTAATCATATTTCATATTTTTTAAGAAAAGAAACTTCAAACTATCAAATATTAATAGAAAAACTACATGAAACATCATCATCTTTAACTTCAACTTCAAAATTTATAAATAAAGTGAGAAAAAATTATGTAATAGTATATATAGTAGCTCGTAGAAAAAAGGAGCAAGTCCTATGTACTAGAGACTCATCAGAATGTGTGCTTGTAGCCAAGAGTGTGGGACCCATTTTAGCATTTTCCATTTTAATTTATTTGTCTTACTTTTAATTCTTTTTAATGTGTTCTATATTTAAAAATTACTCTAAAAGAAATATAAATTACAACAATCAACAACTTATAATATTCAATTATATATTTAAAAATTATTTAGCAAGTACTGTAAATGACTATAATTGATAAATTAAAATATTTAAAATCAATATAAAAATTTGATTGGTTCTCCAAATTTCACGTGCCACATGGAGAGCTTGTTGAACTTGAAGGCATTCTCCCTCACAGTCATGGAACATTGCTTATGGTTCATAAACTTCATCAACATAGCCTCCCTTAGCTTGATAGGAAAGGACCGGTTGAGGAATGTGGCTTTGACTTCCTCCCAAGGAATAGCATCATCATCTCTCCTCTCCAATTTCCATTGGGTGAACCAAATTTAGGCCACATCTTTGAGTTGGTAGTCCCCTAATTCCACTTTCTCCTCTGAATTGACTCCTATGATGGATAGCACTTTATACACCTCATCATGAACTTTTGGAGATCCTCTTCCGGCTTGGATCAGTGGAACTCCATTGGGTTCATTCTTATGAAATCCTTCACCCTAGATGCCGAAGTGGGAGCATGAGGGGCTTGGGCCCCTTGGTTTATTTCGTTGGTCATAGCACGGGCTGACATTGTGATAGCGTCTCGGAACTCTTCTTGGGCTATTCCTCCATCTTGAGGAGAGGGAGGGGCCGCTTTCACCTCAGGAGTACAGGCTCTCCTTAGTCTTCCCCTTGGAATCGGAATGATCTAGAAGGAAACAAGAGCATCGTTAGGGGAAAATTCTTATAGTTACACTTAAAGCATGATATAGACCATGAAGAAGTGAAACATTTCCTAAAGCGCCTCATAGCCTCCATTCATAGTTGTGGCACACTTCACAACCATGAACAAGACTCTACTCGATTTGGTATGGTAGATGTCCGAGGACCATTTATAAACCTAGTGCTTTTATACCAAGCTTGTCATGACCAAGCCTAGGTCCTAGAAGTGGCACGGCGAATGGGAACCCGAAGAGACCACAGATAAGCCTTTAAGCATATCAATCACATATCCTTGGTCGCAGAAGCAAAGTAAACAACAACAAGTGATATAATAAAAAGGGGAAGCAGGAGTAAGGGAAGTCGTTGATAATCATAAAAGTATATAAGAGTCGAGCTCATACCATAAGTACATCCTAATATCCAACACAACCTCTAACTTGGAACGGAATCGGTGCCAAGACAGTTTTCGGGCTCACCCTCATAATAACAAGTGTTCAACATAATAAAGTCTCAAAATAGCTAGAGTAATATAGATAGTGTCCTCAGACTTTAGGACTCACCAATGCTTATACCCGAAGTACTGAACTAGCCACGTGGAGGATGATCCAAAGGAGCTCTATATGGTAATATAATGTAGGCATAGAGTATGCGTTCATACGTTTGAATGTAAAAAGTATGTGGGATGCAATGCAACAACACATAAGCCAATATGTTGAAAATGCATAATCATAAGCAATGGATATATATATAATCTCAACATGGCATGCATGATCAATGCTTGTAATAAAATATGCTTGTAAAACCTTCAATTTGCATATTACATAATACATGTGTGGGAAGAGACTTTAACTGACATAGACAAAGCGAGCTACTACTTTGAATCTAAGGCATGTCATCGCCTTGGCAAGGTGGTCGAGGCATCTCACTCCCTCGAGGTGATCGAGGCATGTCACCCCCTCGACAAGGTGTGGTCTACTTGCTATGTTAGCCATACAATGAATAATCTGAGGCATGTCACCCCCTCGTCAATGTGATCAAGACATGTCACCCCCTCGACAAGGTGTAGTATAACTAGATGGATCCACTAGAAAGCCATAAGAGAGATCATGTATAATCATATGGTGGCAAATAGTTTAGAGACTAAGACTTTATATAAGGACCCCTTGAGTCGATCCCCCATCTTAAGCCTCAATCGATGCTGTCTAATCCCATAGAATAATTGAAATAATCATACTTTAGTCATAATATGAATAACTTGTAAAAGACATGATAACATGACTTGAGTAGCTCATAAACATGGTTGACCTTTAATAGTGAGCCTAACTTGAACATGAAGGTTGATAACAATCATACATTATCCCTTACTTTAACACGATTGGCTCATAAGGCGTAAAAATCTTGAAATAGGGCTTATCTTGGTACTTGAAACATTGTAGATACTTTTCATGAATTCAATACATGCTTGAAAGCCCTTAATCATCATAAAGTCGCTTGACTTATAAATCATGAAATAGATCGTCAGTAACTAGCGAACTCTTGTCATGACATTTAATTAGATGCATGGTGGGTTCATGATACTTGCTCAAAAACATGCAATTCAAGAGTGAAATAAGATGAGTAAACTCAATCAAATCAACCCACCAATATAGTAGTAAAACCCTCATGTTGGTTACCTTGAAATCCATCATCAAAACTTGTAATAGATCATAGTTTCAGAGCTCAAAACATGCATTGTCTCAATAGACAAAGATCAACTCATAGTGTAAGCTTAAAATAGATATTCATGCATAACCAACAATACTTTGATAAAACCCCAACATAATTCATGCTCATATTTCATGATAAGAGATACCCATAAGTAATATAACTTGAAATCATGCAATTTTCATAAAAAGGAAGATTGGGCTCCATTGGTGAAAGGACCCAATGGATAAAACCCAGATATCTTAAACCTTGAATTTCTTGAAGTGAATTTGAAGTGGTTTTTGAGCTTGAAATGAATCCTTGAGTCCAAAAGTTGAGCTTGAATTTCTTAGATTTGAACGGGAGAATTTGATAGAGTCTTAGAAGGGTTTGAAGAGGGTTTTGTGACTCTCGAATTCGAAGATATAACATAAATAATATAGAGTTGAAAAATGGCTAAGTATGGGTGATTCCACGTTTAAGTGGGCATGGGGCTATGACCCCAATGCCCTTGGCCAACTTGGAAAAAGTAAAGAAAATATTACAGTGGTCGAGTCCCTAGCACGACACGGACATATCGCACCTGACCAAACATAGTGCTCCGCGCCCCTGGCGCATCGCCGCCAGGGCACGAACAGCTACTGGAATTTGAAAATTAGCAAGAATTATGTTTTGCTATGGATCCTCTAAAATTCGAGTTATACCCATTTCCCACTCAATTTTTCCCCAGATCGAGCATATGAAGTCGGATTTTTGAGATCACGCATGGATTTTAAGATATGTGGAAATTACGATTATGAGGCATTTTGAAGAACATTTTTGGGGCGTTTCACCCTTTTCATACCATGCCACCAATACATTTCTCTCAAATCTCGTTATATCTTGGTGGATCCCGATTGTATAGAAAAATGAGAGTTATGAGCCTTTTTCAAAATTACCTCACGAAGACCGTCAACATCGAGAGCACATAATCGATCTTGGTACCAAAGCACACCATCTCCTCCTTGGGAGAAAACCTCCAGTTTCTTTTCAGCAACCAACTTCTTTAACTCAACCAATGACGGGTGTAATTCTTGCTTTCCTTGACATCAACACCCACCGAAGACTCAACTCCATTCTGAACATGAATGCCACCATCATTAGAGTCGCCAACCTAACATCCAATCTAGCGAAATGGTGCACGTACTTTACAAATTCCTTCTTGATCTCATCAACATGAACCACACTACCCATAGATAGTCTACTAAGAGCATCGGCTATAACATTTGCCTTGCCGGGATGATATTAAACACTCATGTCATAATTTTTAAGAAGCTCCAACCATTTCTTTTGCCTCAAATGCAGATCACTTTAGGTGAACACACATTGCAAGATTTTGTAATTGGTGAATACATCAACATAAACCCCATCTAGATAATGTCTCAAAATCTTCAAAGCAAACACCAGAGCTGCCAATTCAAGATCATGAGTTAGATAATCTTGTTCATGCACCTTTAACTTCCTAGAGGCATATTCTATCACCTTACCATGTTGTATGAGCACACAACCAAAATCAACCCAAGAAGCATCATAATATACTATAAACCCATCCAAGCTCTCCAGTATAGTCAAAATAGGAGCCGATGTAAATTGATTGTTCAAAGTCTGAAAAACTATTCTCGCGCTCATTCAACCATATGAACTTGGCCTTCTTTTGAGTCAACTTGGTTAATGGTGAAGCAATGGATGAAATACACTCAACAAATCTTCAATTATAACTGGTTAACCTAAGAGAAACACCAAATACTGGAAAGATTCAATGGTCTAGGCTAGTTCTTCATAACCTTAGTATTTTTTGGATCAACTTTGATACCATCTTCGGATACCACATGACCAAGAAAGGCTACTTCACCTAACAAAACTCACATTTACATAACTTGGCAAATAATTGCTTCTCCCTCAAAGTTTAAAGAACCAACCTCAAATGATCCATAAGCTCTTGTTCACTCTGAGAATAAATCAGAATATCATCAATGTTGACAACCATAAATGTATCACGGAATGAGTTGACCACCTCATCCATGAGATATATAAACACCAATAGAGAATTATTTAACAGAAAAACATCACCATGAACTAAAAATGCCCATACCTAGTCCGGTATGTCATCTTGGGAATATCACACTTCTTTACCCACAACTGATGATAACTGGAACGGAGGTCAATCTTTGAGAAATGAGTATCCCCTTTCAATTCATCAAACAATTCATCAATCCTAGGCAATTGATACTTATTTTTTATAGTTACCTTTTTTTCAATTATCAATAGTCAATACATATTTAAAGTGACCCATCCTTCTTTCTCACAAATAGTACATGAGCACCCCCAAAGTGATATACTTAGCTTGATAAGGCCCTTCTCCAACAAATCTTTCAACTGATCATTTAACTTCTTTAATTCGGTCGAAGCTATACAATAGGAGCAATGGAAATAGGTTGAGTATCAGAAAGAAGATCTATGCCAAAAGTCCACTTCCTGTTCGGGAGGAATAGCATGCAAATCTTTAGGAAAGACATTTGAAAATTCATTAACCGTAGGAACCGACTCTAAAGTAGGTCACTTAGAATCGACATCCCTAACTCTCACTATATGATAGACACACACCCTTAGAGATCATTTTTGAGCATTGAAATAAGAGATAAGTCGGCCCTTAAAAGTGGAGTCACTACTCATTCGCTCAAGAATAGGCACATTTAGAAACTGAAACATGACTTTCTAGGTTCTACAATCAATAAAGGAATAAGAAGACTGTAACCAAATCATCCAAAGAATAATATTAAAATCAAACATCTCAAGTTCCACATGGTCACAAGGAAGGACATCATGCAAGGCAGAAAAAGGACAACCTCGATAGATGCTTTGGGCAACAACAGACTTACCCATGGGAGTGTAGACTGAAAATGGCTCCCTCAAAATATCAGCACTCAAACTAAACATAACAGCCAAGAGAGGAGTCAGAAAAGATAAATGTTCACCTAGATCAAGCAAAGCATATGCATCAAAATCAAAGACTTTTAACATACTAGTCACCAATTCAGGAGACTACTCCACTTGTTGCCTAGAATGTAGGGCATAGAATTTGTTATTCCTAGGAGCACCATCTTGTTGAACCTTTGGTTAGGCTTGATCAACCTGAGCCATTTGGCCTTGACCCTTATTAGGAGCAGTAGGACAACCAACAACTTTATGGCCTATCTTGCCACACCCAAAGCAAGCACCTGCCTTCCTGAAACATCTTCCCAGGTAGTTCTTTCGACACTTTTCACATGTAAGATAAGTTGGTCACCTCCAACTTGTGACTTGGGAGCACGCACTCTATCATTAGCAACCCTTGGATCTGAACCTTAGTCCTATTGGAAGGGACCATTTTCAGCACCACTCCAAGAGTTAGAGAACCCACTATCGTATCGAGGTTTCTTAGAATCTTTCATCCTCCTTTCCTTAAGATCCTCCTTTTCAATCTATTTAGCATATGTCATAAGTCTAGAAATGTCCATCTCCTATATAAACATAGTTGTATGACACTTTTTCACAACCAAGTCAGAGATCCCCGAAATAAATTTGTGAATTCTTGCATGGGGTGAACCACTAGCATAGGAGAATATTTGAGTGTTTTGTAAATGTGAAGGCATACTCCCTCACACTCATTCCAACCTATTTGAGGTTGATAAATTCTTTTGTTTTTGCCTCTCTAAGCTTAAGAGGAAAGAAATAGTCTAGAAAAGCAAACTTAAATTCTTCCCAACTAACCTCATCATCACCTGCCCTCCCCATCAACCATTAAGTGTACGACACTTAGGCCATACCCTTAAACTGATAAGAAGACAACTCAGCTTTCTCATCAAAAGTCATCTCCATGATAGTTAACACCTTAGAGAGTTCATCAATGAATTCCTGGGCATCCGCATCAGCTTTTGAATAATAGAATTCCAGAGGATTCATCGGGGTGAAGTCTTTAGCCCTGGCAGCTAAAGTGGGGACATGGGAAGGTGGAATTGCCTGCCTAGCCTGGTCGGTCACCACTTGATCTAGCATAGTAAAAGTTGTTCGGGACTCCACCTAGGTAACTATCTCCCCTATGGGCTCTTGAGGAACTTGGTCCTCATCAACTTGGCCTTTCTTGGTAAAGGGGATCTTCTTGGAGGCATCTTTGTTAGGATATCAAAGACATCATCAAAGTTAGGAAATCTCCAGACACATTCCATAGCACGACATGAACAATGAAAAAGTGAGACGTTTTCTAAAACACCTTATAGCCTCCTACTCATAGGTATGGTGCACTTTACACCCATGAGTAGAACTCTACTAGACGCGGCATCTTGGACTCCAAGGACCATTTTCAAACCTTAGTGCTCTATACCAAGCTTGTCATGACCCAAGCCTAGGGCCTAGGAGTGACATGGAAAATGGGAATTGTAAATTCCCCAAACAGGTCTCATAGCATCAATACAAACACATCATCGGTTTGGAAGCATAGTTCAAGCATTATTAAGTGATACTAGGGGATAGGGGTATATGAGTCAAGTTGTGGGACAAGGGATATGGAACTCACTGTCACACAATTTTAACACATAAGTCTAAGGGACAGGAATTCGAGGTGCAAGCTATAAGGATAGGGAACATGAGACTTGTCATCACACATTCAATAATAACAAGCAAATTATAAGGACCGGATCATATGACTCACGCTATGGGAATTGAGACTTTGGAATTTAATCATCTCATCATCACATCATAACAATACCAACATGACATAAGACATAGCCATAGCCTCCACAGCATCAAACATATCAAGCTCATACATAGAGTTTACACGACTTCCAACAATGCCTTTAAGTCATAGATAGTATGGGGCCAAGACATGTCCCAAGCTCTCCCTCAAGTTCAAAGACATAAAATAGCCGTAACATAAAGTAGGTAGGTAGAAGGTGGGTCTTGTCCTTGGAATAAAGAACTCACCACAAGCACAATCTCACAAATCCAATCTAGATGTGAAGAGGTGGATGAGGATAGTCTTTAGTCCCTAAATGGTTAGATCATATAGGTAAAAAGTGTGTATTAGTACATTTAAATATACTAAGTATGCAGGCATGCAATGCTTTTGAACATGTGAACTTGCAAATCAATGTTAGATGACAAAGACACATATATATAGAAGGAAGTATATAAGAAAGATAATCATAATAATATTTAAATCTATGATGCATGAATGCTATAATACTTAAAGATAATGGGGACGGGACCTCAACCGACATATAAGACCATGAGAGCTACTAATATGAAATTCTGATGTTCACTCTACACTAGAGGAAAGAGTGATTTATTTGCCAAAGGTAGACCATCCTTTTCCTTTTGGAGAAGCAGCCTTGTCTTATGGAACCACCACCCATTTTGGAGAGGATTTTACATGATCATAATAATCCACATATGGGCATAAACATGAACCTATGTTCGGCACGTGTTATGAGAAGGAGACTTTATATAAGGACCCCTTGAGTTGAGCCCCCACCTCCCATCCCATTTGGTGCTAAGTCATCATACCGTTGGAATCATGTTTGAAATAGGAACATAAGTGTTTTCAAATCATTATCATACATACTTAGGCTTAAGAACCAAATCACATTTCATATTTATACATACTTGGGCTTAAAAGCCAAATCATACTTAAATTCCTGAATATATACTTATGAACAGCTCATTCATACTTGAACATAATAGTAAATACTCACCCACAGTTACTTAAAGTCATATCATTAATGTCATAACCATACTTGCCTTGAAATCATAGTCATAATCATAATTGGATAATAATGCACATCATAAATATCATGAAAATCCTTGTTCATGCATGCATATGTCTTTAGGAACGAAGGAATAGCACAAGTACTTAGAATTCATAATTAAAACATCATAATAAGGTGAAATCACAATAAATCCAAAAAGAAATCAACAATTGAAATGTGCTTAAATTTACTCAAGCATAAATTAATCATAGAAAGAGACATGTACTTTTAATTCTCATAAAATCCATGTAAATCAACATAATAAGACTTAACTCATATCAAAATCATCAATTGAACACTGCCCATAACTTAATTTCATCAAATTGAAGCTAAATCACAAAACCCACTTGTAAATTACACTTCAAAATTATGAAATTGAAGAAATAGATTTTGGAGCTTCATGATTGGAAGGTAATCATGAATAAAACCACAAATACCTTGAAGAATTTTTATGTGTTAATTTTATCGTATTTACATATTATCATGTGTTTTTCGTTATTAGTTACTCTTTACATTGCCTTTTCTTTCTTTTCCTTTTGCCATATCGAGTTTATTTTGCTTATAGATTTTTGAGATGAGGGTTCCCAAGAAACAGCCTCTCTAGGTAGTGGTAAGGTCTGCATACATTCTACTCTCCCCAGACACCACTTGTGGGATTCCACTAGGTATGTTGTTGTTGTTGTTGTTATACCTTGAAGAATTTAGAAGATTAAGATGGATTCAACTTGATCTTGGTAGCCCACACAAAATCCCTAGCTTCAATCACTTGAATGAATATCTTGGAGAGAAGTTCGTAGGATTTAAAGAAATAAACTAAGTGTAAAGCTTAAATGAGGTGTTAAAATTAGTATAAGAGTTATTTAGGAGTGTAAAGGGGGGCATAAAGGTCCTTGGATATGGGCCAAATTATCCCAAAAAAAACCTTAATAAAATGATCATTAAAAGTAGCACCATAGATGGCTTCACTAGATGTAAACCTTTTCACAGTCCGCAAAGACTCCCATGAAAGTTACTCTGGGGATTTGCAAAAATAGACATAACTTATCACTCCAAACTCAGAATTGTATGAAACTAGATGCTTTGGAAAGATAATTTAAAGAGAGATTCAATTTGGTAGGTCATGAGCAACAAAATTATTTTGTGCAATGAGATATGATCATTCGAAATTGATTTTAAATTAAATGAGGTTGAAAAATTGAGCTCCTTTTTCAATGAAGGTTTAACGATTCATTAAACCATTCATAAAAACTGACCCAAGTTACGACATAGAGACATTTGGAGGGAAATTGGTCGAGCGTCCCTCTACGATCACCACTGCGGTCCATAGTGCTCTTTACAGATTGTAATGGTCCCTGTTGTTGCACCCTTAGGCAGAACAACCTCTAATCAACTAGAAAAATGGATAAGGCAACTTTCACAGATGGTTTCACGGCTAGTTAAGAGTTTCACGAACTGTAAAACCTTCCCTGAAAGGGTGCCTTAGCAAAAAACATCTAGAAACCATTTTTCTTGCCTTTTAAGGCCTTCCAGAGCCTGGATCCTTACATAGGTAAGTTCCCGTAAGGTGAGTCTAGTCTACATTGGAACGCAGACTACTCTCTTTTTAGTGCGGAGGCAATAACGAGATTCCATGTAGTAGCTCATATGGTCTTAAGTGTCAATTAAGGTCTTCTCTCACAAGTGTGCTATGTTATGAAGTCATGATTTTACCTTCCTTGGATGTTTAAACTAAGGCACTGATTAAGCATCTCATATTGAGCTTATTGCAATTGCTATGACTATACATCTAGTCGATTATGGTTTTTGATTTCCTCTTTGTATTGCGTCCCAGATACTTAGAACATTCAAAGTACAAACACATGTTCTTTGCCTATATGATCTAACCTTGTAGGAACAGAGCTCCTCCCAATCTATCTCCTTATTGCTAGTTCAATTCATCAAGACTTTGCTTGTGGTGAGTCCTCTACTTCTAAGGCAATATCCATTTTCTATCTACCAATGTTAAGACATTGTTACTTTTGATATTTGCCTTTGAAGGTGAGTCTGGGACATGTCTTGGCCCCCGTTCCATCTATGATTAGAAGTATTATTGGAAGACATGTGATGTTACGCTAAGAATACATATTTTTAGTCATTATTTGCCTTATATTTAATACCTTTATTTATTTGTTTTGAGCATAAATTTTGTATATTGTGCTAAATAGTGTATTTTATTTGTAAAATTAAGTTGGAGCGAATATAGAGAGATTTAAAGCTCAAAAAAATTAAAAAGCAAAGATTATAGAAGAAAAATGAAGCAGGCAGCTTAATAAATTTAACTGAACAAAATAATATATATTATTATGTATTTATAGGCAATTGCAATTCTAATTGAACGTTGCCTGTGACATGTGGCAGCAAACAATTATTGAAGGTGGCGTACAACAGTTCAAATGCATGCGAGCAGTCCACTTTTCTTCCAGTTTTGGGTTTCCCAAGTTATTTTGGATTCAATTATTTTCTTTGAGATTTTTTCCTGCACCTATAAATATTGTATAAAAATTATATTTACAAAACTTTTGACCTAGAGAGAGATAGGAGTTGCTGTGGAGACCAGAGAATTTTGGTTTCATCTTTTTTTCTCCATCATTATTTATTTTTATATTTATTTTTGAATGATTAGTGGTAATTACTTTATGTCTATGTGGAGTTAAACTTCTCGTTCTAAGATTATGGTAATAAAATATTTGTTTATTACATTAGTTGTTCCTATATTCTTTTAATCTATATTTCATAATATGGCTAATCATAAAATGCACTTGTCGTGTCACGATCAAACTGGGGGCCTAGATATGACATGACGAATGAGAATCAAAAGGTCCCAAAATAAGCCTCTTAGATCATGATGCACTTCATAGGTCCAAATAATAAATAATAGACGAGTCAATAAATAAGGAAGGGAAAAGGGCTAAGGGACCAACCATAGCTAAATGTGGAAGCTCAACTTCATAGTTCAAACATAATCAAAGTGAAGTAGTAGAACATACATACCTCTAAACAAAGACAATCAACGAATCCAAAAATACAAATTTGGACCCCACGATACAAGTCAGAAAAGAAAATACATAAAGTGCCCGAAATATCAACTAAGGCTAGGAGATGAGGCTCTGCTCCTGGTGAATATGAACTCACTAAAAGCTCAAAGTCTTCATGATCAACCAAGCCACGAGGAGGAGAGTAAGGTAGATCATCTGTCCCTACATGATTATAAACATGTAGGCAAAATCTGGTTAGTACTTTTGAATGTTGTAAGTGTGCAATAAAATAAGTAAATATAATGACAAAGGATACGTACCAGATATGCCCAATTTTGAAGCTTTAACAATATAGTCAGTTTTAGAATAAAGCATAAGATAATCTCGTAATAATGCAAGGGAAACACACAAGCAAATAAGAATGGGAATAAGACCATAATCGACAAAATCATATGAGCTACAATATGGAATACCAATGTTATACTCTACATCAGCCAAAAAATGAGCCTACTTGCCAAGGTAAATTTTGGAGACGAAAATACTAGGCAGATCTACTAGTCAGAAGACCTAAAAAGGCAAAATTAAAATATCTTATAGTGGCACTTAGTTATGAGATTAGACACTTTATATAAGACCCCTTATGTCGAGTCCCACTCCTAACTCATTCGATGTTAAGCCAAAAAATCCCACGAAAAATGGACAATGGATAATTAGAATAATCAAAACCTCACTTAATTCAGAAGGTCTTAGCTAGCATACTCAACTTATACTTAAGCTTAGCTCCTTAACAAAGATCCAAAATGATTTAGATTTGGTGTATGGTCACCCAATATCAATACAAACTTATAATTCTTGTTCTTAAAATCATATACTCTTATCTCTGCCATAAAAGTCAATATCTGAAATTCATAAAATCAATTTAATTCACATTTGGTATTTGTTAAATAACCTTAAAATCATGTAATTAAATCATAAGAAAGTTTAAAATAATCAATTAAGCAGTATAGGATCAAAATCGTAATAACCCATGAGAGAGTTCCAAGTCTAAAAGTGTAGATTAGGTGAAATCATGCAAATTCATAATGCTTGAACCAAATAATGTAAAACCTTGATAAATATTCCTAAATCATCATTAGAATGCACGAATAACCATAATCTAAGCAAATATCAATTAATATGCAATTACCCATAAATCAAAGATTGAAAATTCATAATTCAAAGTTTAGTTTTTAAAAAGAAATTCTTGGTTGAAAGAAAATCAAGAATCAAACCCACATACCTTTAAGCCTTGAAATTTCTTGAAGAAAAACTGAGGAAAAATCTTGGGGCTTCTCTTGTGTTCTTGAAACCCAAAGAAAATTCTTGAGAGCCTTGAAATTGGATGAAGAATTTGGTGAAGATTAGATAGGGTTTTGAGAGAGTTTTTGTGTGATTTAGGCGCAAAAGCAGCTAATTTATGAGAGAATCTCATTTATATGGGCATTAGGTTATAACCCAATTGTCCTCAAGTGAAAAGGGAAAAGTTTGAAAAAAATTTCACTACGGTGAACCAAGTCCACATCCGGACTTGCTCCTGCATAGGTCATTTGTATGCGAAGCTCAATTTTTCCTCGTTTTGGCTGAGGAATGAGTTTACGCCATTTATACACTATCAAGGAACAAGTCCACAATGCGGATTTGTCGAATACTTTTGTAGTTAAGTCAAGATCAACTAAAAAATTATCTTTTTTTTGAAATGGGTCATCTAAAAATTGAAGGTGACCCTTTTACTTCATAATTTATCCTCCTAAAAAAGAATCTGAAGTCAAATTTGCGAAATAGCACATGAATTTTGAGATATTTGAGAAGCATTCTACAAGGCATATTTCGAATTGCGTGAGAGGTGCTATATGTTGTCTACCCTAGATTCGAAAGACATTGGAGAGACAGAACACAAGATATAGAGATCTTGTTTGTTCTAGAAAATTAGGATGATTCGTGTATGGTAGACTTGTGATACTTACTCATACACCTCGCTTGGTTAGTAAAACAAGGAAAATAGCTTTAATGCATTTTCCTTAATCATGCATATCCATCCTCAACAATGTAGTTAGGTTATCAATGAGAATAGGCTGGTAGAAGTGAAAGACCGTGCTTGGTAAACTAAACCCTATAAATCATCAACTAGATAATCAAATAACTAATGAAATTGATACTAAACATGATTATAAGTTAAACCATAATCCTAGATCGTTTCATTTATTGATTGTGTAAAAATATCTTTTGTCTTGGTTAATTGTTCATATCTTAAATACATAATTAGAATTAATATAACTAAGTAAGTAATTAATCGACAAGTCCCTGCGGGTTCGACATCTGGCTTTTAAAAAGAGTCAGTATATTACTTGGTTTGACCACGTAGCATACATGTGCTTTGGTAACCAGTAATTCAACTGCACTTTATTCCCTAGTGTTGATGTTGAGAATAGTATACACGAGGATGTAAATAATAAAATAATTCATGATTTAGAACATATTAGGCCTCATTCCTATTATTTTTCTACATTGTGCTTGGATAGTGAGATACTAATTTAGCTATCTAAGCCTATAAAAGAGTGCAATTAAGATGAACAATATGTCTATATTCTTAAATTTGTTGAGCAAAAATCAAAAAATTACATTCCTCATTTAAGGGACAAGAAATGTAAGATGTAATATCTATTACTTGGCTTCTTCATATTCATACCACTGCCCCTTGAGCGAAGTATATAGATTGATGTAAAATTGTGGGTGCAATTCATATCTTCAAACTAGACAGAAAAATTGGTAAAGACTTGAGTCATGTCGTGACGCTAAATCAAGCACTTATTGGGAGGCAATCCAATTGTAGTTTAGTTTTTTATTTTTATTTTTTAGTGTCACATTTTTGTGTGTGTGTTTTTATTTTTTATAGATTAGGAGAATTCTGAATACCCAAAATTTGAAACAAAGGAGCAATTTGAGTTTAAGAGTGGCGTGCGTACGACCCTTGATGGATATTGAGAGAATATGCTTCTAGTTAGGTCTAATGACCTCAAGGAGTTTTCTTAACCCTTATTTTAAATTTTAATTGATACTTTGAGGACATAGTGTCTTTTCAAGAGTGGAATGGAAATTCTTCGAAATATATTATTTAGGGTGGATTGTGCTTTAGGTTTGTTTAATATTCGTAAAAAAAATTAAATATGAAAACAAATATGGGTCATGATCTAGAAAGGTCCACGACAGGTCTATGTCGCAGACCTGTTCCCCTTCAGGTTCATTTTTGTTAGTTTTTTTAGTTTTGGCGATTTGTTGAGTATTTTTCTAAAAAAAATTACAAAAAAAAATTAGTTCTTTATTTTTAATATTTTTTTCTCATTAGTGGAAGCACACTTAGTTTATCCCTTGGTTTTTCTTTTTGGTTCTATCCTAAAGGGGGTCCTTTTGAACCGAGTACCTTTTAATTTTTATTTTTAGGAAGTAAAATTTTTATTTTTATTTTTTTTGTGAGGAGAGAAAAAAATCTTTGACTTCTTTGGTTCTTGCTATTTAGGCCTAATTTTAAGTAATACTTTCTTATGAGTGCTTGATTTCTAATTAAATTGTAGGCTCTTTGACATATAGATTCATGATTGTTATTCTATATATATACGTTATTTTATTTTGTAGTTTGTGATGATCATGTCTCTCTTAGAAGTGGAATTGATCCATCTTGATTGATACATGTGTCATTTGTGGTGAGAATTTATTTATTTTTTGTGTTGTTATTGCAGAAAAGGTAGGTTGGCATAATTTTGGAGAAAAATTATAGATTTTACTGAAGCCTAGGACATACGAGCTCACCTATGAGTCGTAGCCCAAGCTATGAGTCGTAGGGTGATCGCAAAAGCAAGAAACAGAGATCAAAAATCAGAAATATGCTAAGTGGAGGTCAGCCTTACGAGTCCAACTTATGGTTCTAAGTCTTGAAATGACTCTTATAGGTGGACTCGTAGCTGGAAACAGAGAGCCAGAACTTTGGACTAAAAATTGAAGGCCTAGACTACGGAGGTTAGCTTACGAGTCCAACTTATAAGTCATAAGTCTTGAAACGACTCATATAGGTGGACTTGTAGTAGGAAACATAGAGTCAAAACTTTGGACTAAAAACTGAAGGCCTAGACTACGAGAGGAGCACACGAGTTGTAGCCCAAGCAATAACTTGTACAAGTAGGTCGCACCAGTTGAGTCCGGGGTCTCATAGGTCACCCCAAGAGTTGTACCTGCTAGACGAACCAGACGACAACTGTCTTTTCTGTGTAATTTTTAGTTTATATTTGCAAACAATATAAATACTTTAAGTTAGGATTTTGGAGAGGGTAGTTCGAAATTCTAGACATTGAATATCACTTTTGATTATTCTCTCAAGATTTCTTGAGGGTTTAGCTTCGATTTTTATTTTTCTCTTGGAAAACCCACTTTTGGGGAGTGCAAATCTCATATTGTTTTCATTCTCAATATATCAAGTTTGTGGTTTGCAACTTATGGTGCTATCATTCTCCATTGCTTTGGGGGAAAATCTCAACAATGTCTTGTCTTTACATTTTTGTTGGTTTTGCCTTAGCCATGAGAAGCTAAGCAACTACAACTTGGGGTTGTGGGAACCATGGGTTGTTGGCTTGAGATAACCTAGAGTATTGCATTTCTATTATTGTGCTTTTACATGTACTGTCTATTTCTCCTCATTGTGATTATTGCTTGGTAGTGGCCAACAGCAAACCCCGCCTACTATCACGATCCCGACCAAGGTAGTGATGATTAGGAAAAGAGAAGTAGATGACAGGATTCGATTGATATGTTCTCGTCTAATCAACCAAGCTTACCAAGGGGAGGTTGACTGGGACAATAGGTAACGATTAGTTGGCACACCATTGTTGCCGACCAAGCGCCATTGTGAAATTCGACCTTCACCTTCACAAGAGGGCTGGAAGAACATAAGTTACCGTCCTACATGCGAATCTCCAATTGTAGTTATGTTGTCTAGGGTAATTGAGTCAATGAACCATGGGAAACACAATTCCCAAGTTGTCCCTAAAATTGTGTGTTTTCTCACATCGTAGTGAGTGTTTATTTTTGTTTTTATTCTTGAATCACATAACCCAACCCCCCCCCCCCTTTATATAAAGATTCTAGTTATAGATAATTAAAATGATTGAGAGTAAATTCTTGTAGTCAAGTCTTGTATTCCTTATGGATTCAACCCTAACCTTCGGTTAGGTTAATTGCTGACAGTGACCGCTTGCTTATTGGTGCATGAACATCATCAATAATGCACATTAGAAATAAAGAACTTACCCTTACTTGAATGCATGATAGATCACACAAGCTTAAATTAGTGAGAAATACATGATGTCATACATAATAACAGTATTAATATACTTGGGTGAACAATACATCACTTTACATAAAAGACTATTTTATTATGCAAGGAACATTGGTAATCATAATGCAGACCACCTTACACACTTGTAGACATCATCATTACCTTTAAGGGAAATACCATTTGAACTTGTGAACAATGAATCATATGAACCTTAAATAACCTTTGGACATAACATAAGGGAACCATTTAATTTATCATAAGGGGACCTATTGGGAAGATGAGGAGAACTTGAACATGGGTGATAAAATCATTTAAGTTCTTAAAACAATGAGATATATGAATCTGAAACACCACCAATAGTAGTAAGCATATTTGGACATAATAATAAGGAACCATCACAATCATCATAAGAGAATATATTGGGGACATGAGGGGGACATGAGCATATATAAGAAAATCATAGATCAAGAGTGACATATACCATAGAGCTATGGGGAGTTCATAAAAGATAGTGAGAGAGACCATAACCGACATAAACCATATGAGCTAATCAATAGAGTCCCGATGTTTCCCCTACCCTGGAAGAAAGGGGGAAGTCACTTACCAAGGTGAACCTCATAATGCCTAAGTGGATTCACTAAGCCTTATATAAACTAGGTAATCGCATCTAGTTCTTGGGCTTGGGTACTCTCCTTAAGCCAGGACTCGGGCACTCACCTCAAGCCCTCATATTTAGGGTACTCGCCTCTTATGGATTGGGTAATCGCCTCTAACCACTTTACCTATGGTAGCACATAGTTTTAGGACTTGGATAATTGTCTCTGGTCCATTCAGTGCTAGGTAGTCTCTTGCAAGAGTAGGAAAATCATAGGTCATAGAATCATAACACGAATAACTTGTAAAAGGCATGATAAAATGGCATGAGTAGCTCATTCATATACTTGACCTCTACTAGGAAATATACCTTATATTAAAGGGTAGAAAACAATGTAGGCATTACATTTCACATGAGGGTAGAAATTATAACATCTTGACCCCTCCTAGTGAGCTTAGCTAGAACATGAGGGTAAAATAGTAATCATGCTTTACCCCTCAGATAGATATAATTTTCTCACAAAAGGTTAGAATTATAGAATAAGGCTCAACTTGTCTCTTGTAAATCATAGAAACCTTTCATGAGTTTAATACATGCTTGGGAGCCCATAATTATCATGAAAACACATGACTTGCAAATCATTCAATAATTCATCATCAACTTAATAATCCTTGTCATGTAGTTTTGTCAAACATGGTGAGTACATGGACACATGCTCAAAATCATGCAACTAGATAGTCTAAAACATGGAAGAGTGAAATTAAATTATTTTAAAGTCATGCAAATCAACCCACCAACATTGTAATAAAACCCTTAATTTGAGTATCATGAAATCCATCACAAAAGTTCATAATCTTTCATAGTTCACATCGTGCATAGCTTCAGTAGATAAAAATTAACTCATAGAATAAGCGTTCAATAGGTATTCATGCATAGTCAACCAATACTTGATAAAATCAAACATAACTTACATGTATAATGCATAATAGGAAGTATCCATGAAGGATAAAATCTTGAAATCATGATGTTTCATACAAGAAAGGGTTGCACTCCATATCATTCATAACATTTATAACATTCTCATGAACTTCTAATATGCTTAATTTTCCTTCAACATTAACAACATTCATAAATCACATGTCTTACCATGAAGCCTTCATCACATAAGAGATTTTTCATATAACTTAGTCAAAACAAAGGTGGGTATATATATTTAAGCTTAAAATCATAGAATTCAAGAGTAAGGAACATGACAGGGGTAAATTAAAGTCATTTAAGAAGTCATCTAAACAACCCACCACTATACTTGCAAAACCCCAATTTGGGTGTCATGAAAATCATTCACAAATTCATAATATTTTTCAAGTCTTTCAAGATGTCATAGCTTACAAAGCTTTAATGCATTAAACATATCATAATCTCAATCATTAGTAGGAGCCCATGCATCAATAAATCAATAACCAACAAATTTTCAACATATTTCATGTAATGGAGTGATAATTGAAAATATCCATAAAGAACTAGTCATTACAATCAAGAAATTTGATAAAAATAATTTTGGGGCTCCATGGGTGAAAGGACCCATGGATAAAGACCCACATACGTTAGACTTAGAGTTTCTTGAAGGAAAAACTTGAGGAGGACTTGGTGCTTGACTTAGTTTTCTTGAATTCCAACAAAACTTCTTGAAATCCTTGAGAATGGATGGAGGATTTTGTGAAGATAAAAGAGGAATTTGAGAGGATTTTGGTGAGTTTTTAGGGCTAAAAAGGCTGAAGAATAAGGGATTTTCGTATATACAGGTATTGGGTTAATACCCAATTGCCCCTAAGTGAAAAGGAATTTTTTTGACTAGGCCACAATAGGTTCGTATCGCAGCCTGGTCGCACACAACTACTAGTTTGTGAAATTTCACCTAAAGAATCATTTTTTGGCACAGACAATCAATGCCTTGTAGGTAACCGTTCTTCCACATAATATTTCCCTCTGAACAAGAATATGAAGTCCTATTTCCTAAATTCTACATGAATTTTAAGATATTCAAAAACAATACATCATAGGGTCTTTTCGAGCTACGTCGAGGGGTGTTACAGCTTTAGTCCTCTCTTCAATTATTTTTCACAAGTAATTTTCATTATATTAAGAATACTTCAATCATCATTTTTTTCTTTTCTCTCTTTTTTTCATATCCCATTATTTTTACAATAGCCACCCCCAACTTAGGCATTTTGCTTGAGTTGAGGTGCATAATGTCTTATGATGCACCAGGACCACTTATAGTAGCCATCCTAAAATTAGTTGTTTTACCTATGTCGAGGTGTATGATGTTCGAGGCGAGATTAGTGCCAAAGTGAGAATTATAAAAATAGTGGGAAGGTGAATTCGGATAATACAATTAACGGGTGTATTTTACGCTCAAAAGGGTTACTAGTGATGTAATATCTAAAAGGGCAAAAATTTACAAGACAAATCAAAGGAAGCCTATTATCATTTTCTAAAGAGATAAATATTAAAAAAACATACCTAAATTATCCTTTTTTTTTTAGTTTCATACCTAAACTATTGGGAGTGTGAGTTTCCTACCTAAATTATCACTTATTAGTTTTAGAAACACACCTCAGTGGTGTGTGTAGTGCACTCTATCTTTTATTGATAAAACATTGCCACATGGCATGCCACATTGACTAAATATTAAATAATATATTTATATTAGTTAAAAGTAAAAGATTAAAATATAAATATTCTTTTAAAAAATATTGGTTTTTAAAAATAAAATTTAAAATATTTTTCTCACCTGCTCCACTGCACAAACCCCCGTGTAACCCCCACCAACCACCCAACAATCCCTGCCCTTTTAGTTTTTTGAATATCTTTTATTAAAATATTTTTAAAAAGTTCAAACTTCAACCTCTACTCCACTCCTACCTAAACTATTGATTTTTTTAAAATAAATAAAATTCTAACCCACCTGCATCTAATCCTCCGCTCCTAATTTTTTTTATCCTTTTTTTAAATTTTTTTATAGATATGTATACATATTTTTACAAAAATATTTTTTTCTATTTATTTATTGAATATAGCAGAAAAACATCTATTTTAAAAAAAAAATCTTGCGACAAATTAAAAAAATTCTAAAAATAATTCAAAAGTAACAAAAGCAGGGGATTAAGTGGGTAATGCATAATTGTTTTCTCTAAAAGAAACTAAAATAATATCTAGACTATCATTTTAAAAGGGAGATGAAGTAAGAAGTTTTAAAGAAAATTTACAATTTTTGCTCGTGAGGGGTGAGGGGTGGGGTGAGGTAAGAAAAATATTTTATATTATATTTTTTTGAAATAATAATACTTTAATATTTAATTTTAACTCATACTATAATTTTTTTTGGTCAAGGTGGAATATTTTGTCCATGTAGAATGCGATGTGGCATTTTTAAAATATAAAAGAGAGAGTGTAGTACACACACCATGGTGAGAGTGGAATAAAAGGTAGAGGTATGCTTTTCAAACTAATAAGTGCTAATTTAGGTATGAAACTCACACTTTTAATAGTTTAGGTATGAAACTTAAAAAAAAAGGCTAGTTCAGGTGGGTATTTGACACTTATATCTTTTCTAAACAAGCAATACTTTTTATTTTGCTTCAATAAAATCCCGAACAAGTTCTAGACAAATATGAAAAACATGGAATATATGCAAAAAATCTCACCACACATGGCACAAACCAAGATGGATCAATTCTACTTTTTAAAATAGATAGGGTCATAACAAACTTATAAAATGTCACTATCCGGACCTAGGGTCTAGGAGTTACATAGCGAATAGGAACTCGAGAGTCCCCAAACAGGCCTCAAAGTATCCAAATTCACATCATCGGGACATAGCGAATGGGAACCCAACTGTCCCCAAACAAGCCTCAAAGTATCCAAATTCACATCATCCGTTTGGAAGCGTATTCAAATAGTAAACACATAGTTCTAAGGGACGGAAAAGTAGGACTTACGCTCTGGGGATATCATAGGGAAAGGGATTAACATGGATTCACATAACATGTAGAACATAAAGACTAAGGGGCGGGTAAGTATGACTCACTCTATGAGGGCAATTAGGGACTTAGGATCTTCCACATTTCCACATTAAACATACATACATATCATAATTCCCATAAATCAATCCATAATAGTCATATCCAATAGATAACGATAATCATAAGCTTCAAACACAATATATAACATATAGATCCGACGAGAGTCTACAAGATGTTCAACAATGCCTCTAGTCATAAGATAGGATTGGGGCCAAGATATGTTTTGGGCTCACCCTCAAAGTAAATAACACAAATGGAAGCAACATAGGTATAGGAATGATGGCTTGTCCTTGGAAGATTAGATTCAGCACAATAAATTTCTCAATTTTGATCTAGCGTCAAATGGTGGATGAAAGTAATCTTTGGTCCCTATATGGTGAGATCATGTAGGCAAAAGTATGCGTTAGTACGTTTGAATGTACTAAGTATGCGAGCATACATTGCACATGACTTACCAAACCTGCATTCAATGTTAGATGACAAGGGCACATAATATAAAAAGAGATATATATCAAGAGACATAGTATACGATATGCCATGAAATCAATGATGCATGAAATGCACAAATGCTCATATATAGAGGGGATGTGACCTCAACCGACATGAGTAAGACCAAATGAGCTATTACTTGAAATCCTGATGAAATCCCCTCACTGGCAAAGAGGTGGTCTACTTACCAAAGTTAAACCATATTTCACCTTATGGGAACATCACCATTTCGTATGAAGCAACCCTCCTTACGGGAACGTCATCCATTTCAGATAGGATTTTCACATAGCATATCATATCACATTTTTTATACTTCACCTTATGAGAACTTCACCCAGTTCATATGAAGCAACCTTCGTTACGGGAACATCACCCATTTCGTAAGAAGCAACCTTCGTTACGGGAACATCACCCATTTCAAATAGGATTCTCATAACCTATGTTAGACACATAGTTCAACGAAAGAGAGGGAGCTCTTAATCCATCGGTCCTTAGTCGTCATCCCACAAGAATAC
>JAPFFP010069567.1:0-24656 GCA_026153255.1 Solanum medicagineum
AACATAAAGTATACGATTCCAAAGTATATCCAAAGGTGGTCACTTATTCCACATCAGTGTATGATTTCATTTGAGTTATTATTTCATATACAGTATTTGCTGCCTTACATATTCAGTACATTATATCTCATACTGAGTTCCTTGTGGGGGACCTGCATTTCATACTGCAGGTACAGGTGCTAGTAGATCTCCCTAGTAGGAGTACAGGATATTTAGCTGCTGTCACCAAGCTCCAGGTTGCTTCGGGACTTTGTATATGTCTAGATCTTATGTTTATATTTTACAGTTAGTTGAGGCGGGCCTGTCCCGACCCTTATTTGATACTTTCTATTATTTGTAGGCTTTGTAGACTATGTAAATTCAAGTATAGTCATGTCTCGTACTTTAGACAGCGTGGCCCCAATAGTCTAGTCATATGCATTTTCTTTTGGCTTGTTATCACTGTTTATCTACTTTAAGGCATGTTAAAGGTGGAAATCCCTTATAATATGTATAGAAAGAGCATAGTTGCAGGTTGGTTCTCCCGTGCCTTATCAGCAATGGGTCCCGGTTCGCCCTAACGGGACTTGGGGCGTGACATTTCTTACCTCTGATTTTCTCTCAAGAAACACCAAGTGTGTAAAGAGGAATGAAATTAGGTTTTATCTCAAGCTTTATACAATCCTAAAATTGAAACGCTCCAAAAACTGCCTCGAAATTGTGCTTCGGAAATGCCCATAATCATAATTTCCATATATCTCAAAATTTGTGCGTGATATCAAAAATTCGACTTCATATTCTTGATGAGGGGGAAAAACTGAGTGGGGATGAGTATAAAACGAATTTTAGAGGACCCATAACGAAATTTTATTATCACCAACTTTTCAATTTCTAGTAATTGTTCGCAATGGATCCTTTACGTGGATCTATCGCTGAGCAGTGTTGTGACTTCCTTATTTTTCAATTATGGCCTAACACATTTGGGTCTTGGACCCATGACCTTCTTTGCATAAAAACATCTATACTTTACCAACTTTCAACTCTATGTCACTCAAGCCACTCTCAAAACCCTCTCTAACACTTAACCAAACATTTCATCCAAGTTCAAATGTCCAAAGATTATTTTAGATATCAAGAACTTCAGTCAAGCTTCAAGCTCTCATTCAAATCTTCATCAAGGAAATTCCCAAATTTGAGGTATGTGGGTTTCAACTATTGGCTCCTTTCACCCATAGTGCCCAAACTTCCTTTTTATGTAAATTGCATGTTTTCAAGTTAGATTATCTATGGGTATCTCCTATTATGATTACAAATTATTTTGGGATTTTATGAAATGATGATTGGAAACACTTGTCTACCTATTTCAAGCTTATACTATGAGATGGTTTGTCTATTGTGACTACGCATGTTTTGAGCTATGAATCTATGATCTATTATGAGATTTGATGAAGAGTTTCAAGCTTTATTGCATGAGCATTTTACTGTGTGTTGGTGGGTTGATTTACTTTGAATTTTCTCACATGAATTCACTCATGAATTGTATGATTTTGTACTAGTATTACATACCCGCCAAGTGTTTGATAAAATGTCTTCTTAAGGATTCTTGAGTTATTGATGATCTATTACATGGCTTGTGAGTCAAGTGACTTTATTATGATGAAGGGGGATATATGTAGGTATTGAATTCATGAGAAGTATCTATAGTGTTGCAAGTTTACCACACCTTGTTGGGGGGTGACATGCCCAACCACCTTATGAGGGGGTGACATGCCTTGACCACCTTGTCATGGGTGACATGCCTGTACTAACACATTGAGGGGTATGTACCTTCACCACCTTTTCGGGGGGTGATATGTCCATACTACCATGTTGAGGGGTATGTACCTTGACAACCTTGTTGGGGGATAATATGCCTATACTACCACGATAAGGGGTTTGTACCATGATCACCTTGTCGGAGGGTGACATGCCTGTACTACCACGTTGAGGGGTAGATGCCTCAATCACCTTCCAAGGGGGTGACATGCCTTGGATTCTAAGTAATAGCTTGCTTAGTCGATGATGATGGTTTCTTCCTACACATGTAAACTACATTCTCAAGTTATATGTTTTACTTTAAGCATTGATCATGTATGCCATGTTGTTATTATACCTATCCCTTGCTTATGATTACACATTTTGACTATGTTGCCTATCTCTTATTGCATTGCATCCTACATACTTAGTACATTCAAACGTACTAACGTATACTCTATGCCTACATGATGTTACCATGTAGGAACCAGAGCTCCTCACGATCATCCTGCACATGGCTAGTTTGACATCTTGAAGATAAGATTTTGGTGAGTTTTCAAGTTTGGGGACACTAGCTATGCTACTCTTATGTAATTTCACTATGTTGATCTTTAATACTGTGAGGTTGAGCCTAGAAAGTGTCTTAACCCCCACCCAATCTATGTTTAGAGGTGTTATTGGAACAAGTGATGTACTTATGCTATGAGCTTTGACTCTTCTATGTTTTATGATATCAAAGACTTTACTTAGTCCTTTTTCCCTTTTTTATATTCTTGTTATTTACCTTGCTTCTGCGACCAAGGATATGTAATTGATATACTAAGACGCTTGTTTGGGTCCCTTCGGGTTCCCATTCACCATGTCACGTCTAGGCCCTAGGCTTGGGTCATGACAAACTTGGTATCATAGCACTAGGTTGTTAATGGTCCTAGAAATCCATCACACGGCATTGATTCGAGTCTTGTTCATGGTTGTGAAGTGCACCACGACTATGAGCAAGAGGCTTTGAGGCATTTTATGAAATGTTTCCCTTCTTCATGATCTATATCATGCTATAGAAGTTAAAGTAAGGTGTTCCCCTAAGTAATGTTCTTTGCTATTCTAGATTATGCCTATTCCAAGTGAAACAAGAGCCCGTTCACCTGAGGAGCAGCCGACCCCTCCCGCTCCTCAAGCCCCTTAAGATGGGGGTGTTGCCCATGAAGAGTTTCGGGATGCTATTACCATGTTGGCTCATGCCATGACTAATCAAATCAACCAAGGGGCCCAAGCCCCTCATGCACCAACTCCGGTCTCTAGGGTGAGGAATTTTACAAAAATGAACCCACCGAAGTTCCACAGTTATAAGGGGGATGAGGATCCTCAAGAATTTATTGATGAAGTGTATAAAGTGTTGTCCATTGTAGGGGTTAGATTAGAGGAGAAGGTGGAGCTGGCGGCGTACCAACTTAAGGGGGTGGCCCAAATTTGTTTCACGCAATGGAAGGTGGAGAAGGGAAATAACAATGTCGTTCTTTGAGAAGAGTTCAAGTCGGCATTTCTCAATAGGTTCTTCTCTCTTGAGCTAAGAGAGGCCCGAATGATGGAATTTCTGAATCTATAGCAAGGGTCTATAAGTGTGAAGGAGTATGCCCTCAAGTTCAACCAACTTTCTAAGTATCCGCTACAATTACTGGCTGAGTCGAGGTCTAGTATGAACAATTTTATGTCGGGTGTGTCCGAGCCAAACACCTAGAGGGGGAAAAGTTGAGAAAGATAAGAATAGGTAAGGCCAAGAGGGCCCGTCTTGAAGGTGGATTCCAAAATCTTAAGGGTGGTCGATTTCCTCAAGGCCACAAGTTCAAGGCCAAGGGTCTTCAAATGCTCCTAATAGAAGGTTTGCTAATGATAATCAAAGATTCCAAGGTGGAGGTTGTGTGGTGTCTAAACCCATGTGCCAAAGATGTGATAGGAACCATAATGGCCCATATATGAGAAACTCAAATGCTTTCTCTGGTTGTGGTGAGGTAGGTCATAAGGTGATTGATTCCCCACATGTTCAAAACAAATGTAGAGATGGTTGTCTATGAGGCCAAGGAGCATATGCCTGTCCTAACGGAAAAGGAGGCCAACAATGGGGGCACAATAGGTTCTATGCTCTTCAAGGGATGGATGAGGTGCCTGATGTCTTCATCGGTATGTTCAAAGTTTTTGATTTTGATGTGTATGCATTGATAGACCCAGGTGCCACTGTTTCTTTTATTACCCCTTTTGTTTCCAAAAAGCTCCATGTTCGTCCCGAATTATCGTGTGAACCCTATAAAGTGTCTACCCCCATTGTTGAGTTTATTGCTACTAAAAGAGTTTATAGAAATTGTCCCATATTCATGTTGCATAAAATCTTGCCTTGTGATTTTGTTAAGTTGTATATGTGAATTTTGATGTCATCCTTGGGATGGATCGGTTGTATGCATATTATGCTTATATTGATTGTAGAACCGGTAGGGTTAAATTCCAATTCCCAAATAAACTCATCCTTGAGTGGGAAAGTTGTGATGTGATGGTCAAGGGTATAATCATTGCTTGCATTAAAGCCCAAAAGTTGATTTCTAAGGGGTGTCTCTATCATCTTGTGAGGGTTAGGGATGTTGAGCCCAAAGTCCTTCCACTAGAGTCAGTTCCGGTAGTTAATGAGTTGCTTGATATCTTTCTCGATGAGCTTCCTTGTGTTCCTCCCAAAAGGGAAATAGACTTTGGTATAGACCTTCTTCCCAATACTTAACCCATTTCTATTCCCCCTTACCATATGGCCCCGACGGAGTTGAAGGAGTTGAGGGATCAATTGAGGGATTTATTAGAGAAGGGGTTTATGAGGCTTAGTAAGTCACCTTGGGGTGCACCAGTGTTGTTTGTGAAGAAAAAGAATAGTTCTCTTAGAATGTGCATTGATTACCGGCAACTCTATAGAGTCACCATCAAGAATAAGTACCCTCTTCCAAGGATTGATGACCTTTTTGATCAACTTCAAGGGGATAGTAACTTCTTTAAGATTGATCTTCATTTCGAGTATCACCAAGTGAAAGTGAGGGAGTGTGGCATTCCCAAGATGACCTTCTGGACTAGTTATGGGCACTTTGAGTTTGTGGTTATGTCCTTTGGGTTGACAAATGCACTTGTTATCCTTATGGATCTAATGAATAGGGTCTTCAAACCCTACCTTTATTTGTTTATGGTGGTTTTTATTGATGATACCTTGACCTATTCGCATAGTGAGGGGGAGCTTGTGGATTACTTGAGGGTGGTGTTGCAAATCTTGATGGAGGAAAAGTTGTATGCTAAATATGAAAAATGTGAGTTTTGGTTGAAAGAGATTGTTTTTCTAGGTCATGTGGTTTCGGGTGATGAATTAAGGTGGATCCTAAGACGACGGAGGTGGTTAGAAATTGGCCTATACCTTTGACTCCATAGAATATTAGAAGTTTCTTAGGTTTGGCTGGTTATTACATGAGGTTTGTAAATGGCTTCTTATCTATTTCTTCTCCGATGACTAAGTTGAACCAAAAGAAGGCAAAATTTGTGTTGACCAATGAATGTGAGAAGAGTTTCTGAACTCCTATCTTTCTTTACCGAGAGGGTTGGAAGGGTTTGTTATGCGTTGTGATGCATCAAGAATTGGTTTGAGGAGTGGGAGATGTCTTTGTTAGGTCGGATTTGGTTATGGAAGCCTTGGAGAAGGTGAGGTTGATAAGGGAGAGGTTTAGAACAGCCCAAAGTCGACAAATTTGATGTTAGGAGAAGGGATCTTCAATTTAAAGTTAGTGATTGGGTCTGAAGGTCTCACCTATAAAGGTTGTGGTCCGGTTTGGCAAGAAGGGTAAATTGAGCCCTAGGTTTGTGAGTCCTTATAGGGTGTTGAGGAGGATTGGTAAAGTGGCCTATGAATTGGAGTTACCCATTGAAATGAATATGGTTCATCCGGTCTTTCATGTATCTATGTTGAGAAAGTGTGTGCGTGACCAAAATACTATTGTACCTTTGGATGTTGTGGTTATGGTGGAAGGTAATTTCACTTATGAAGAGGTTCCAGTAGAAATCTTGGATAGGCAAGTGAAGAGGTTGAGGAACAAGGATGTAGCTTCCGTTAAGGTCCTTTGGAGGAACCAACAAGTTGAAAGTGCCACATGGGAAGCCGAGGCGGACATGAGAAAATGATATTTATATCTCTTCCACTCTACTTGAGCCCAAGGTGCTAATTCAAGTCCCTTACATGATTTCAAGTATTAAATTTCAGCCCTTATATCATTTGCATGAATTCACATTTATGTTGACAAGTTTATTATGATTTTTGACATTCATGTTGAGATTTTTGAAAATGATGTTTAAGTCTATTTGTCGTATTGATGCTGGGCTGAAATATTCGTGATTACTTCTCTTGTGTATTATTCTTTGACATTCGGGGACGAATGTTCCCAAGGGTTAGATATTGAAATTCCTCGAAATTATGCTTCAAAACTACCCATAATCGTAATTTCCATATATCTCAAAATCCGTGCGTGATATAGAAAATCTGACTTTATATTCTTGATCGGGGGCGCAAAATTGAGTGCGAGATAGGTATAACTCCAATTTTTTAGAGGAACCATAGCAAAATTTCATTTTCGCCAACTTTTAAATTTCTAGTGATTCTCCTGATGGCTCCGTGACGCGGAACTGTCGTGGAGCCGTGTTGTGACTTCTTTATTTTTCAGTTTCGGCCTAACACATCGAGTCTTGGCCCCATGACCTCCTATGCGTGGAAACACCTATACTTAGCCATTTTTCAACTCTATATCATTCAAAACCCTCTCTAACACTTACCTAAATATTTCCTCCCCAAGTTCAAGTGTATTCCGGATCTCAAGAACTTCATTCAAGCTTCAAGTTCTCATTCAAATCTTCATAAAGGAAATCCCCAAATTTGAGGTATGTGGGTCTCAACCAATGTGTCTTTTCACCCATGGTGCCAAACCTTCCTTTTTATGTAAATTGCATGTTTTCAAGTTAGATTATATCTCGTATTATGGATTATGTTTACAAATTATGTTGGGGTTTTATGAAATGATGATTGGGAACACATGTCTACCTATTTCAAGCTTATATTATGAGATTGTTTGTCTATTGTGACTAGGCATGTTTTGAGCTATGAATCTATGATCTATTATGACATTTGATGAGGGGCTTCAAGCTATATTGCATGAGGGTGTTACTATGTGTGGGTGGGTTGGTTTACCTTGAGTTTTCTCACATGAATTCACCCTTGAATTGCATGATTTTGAACAAGCATTACATACCTGCCAAGTGTTTGATAAAATGTCCTATTAAGGATTCTTGAGTTATTAATGATCTATTGCATGGCTTGTGAGTCAAGTGACTTTACGATGATGAAGAGGGATGTATATATGTATTGAATTCATGAGAAGTATCTATAGTGTTGCAAGTTGACCACACCTTGTTAGGGGTGACATGCCCAACAACCTTATGAGGGGATGACATGCCTTAACCACCTTGTCGAGGGGTGACATGCCCGTTCTACGACATTGAGGGGTATGTACCTTGACCACCTTGTTAGGGGGTGACCTGCACGTACTACCACGTCGAAAGGTATTTACCTTGACCACCCTATCGGGGGGTGACATGCCTGTTCTACCATATTGAGGGGTAGATACCTCAATCACCTTCCAAGGGGGTGACATGCCTCAGATTCCAAGTAATAGTTTGCTTGGTCTATGATGATGGTCTCTTCCTACACATGTATAGTATATTCTCAACTTATATGTTTTACAAGCATGTTTTACTTCAAGCATTGATCATGCATGTCATGTTGTTATTATATCTATCCCTTGCTTATGATTATGCATTTTGACTATGTTGCCTATCTGTTGTTGCATTGCCTCCTACATACTTAGTATATTCAAACGTACTAACGCATACTCTATGCCTACAAGATGTTACCATGTAGGAACCGAAGCTCCTCCACATGGCTAGTTTGACCTCTTGAAGATAAGCTTTTAGTGAGTCCTCAAGTTTGGGACACTGCTATGCTACTCTTGCTTATGTTATTTCACCATGTTGATATTTGATAATATGAGGGTGAGTCCGAAAAGTGTCTTGGCCCCGGCCCAATCTATGTTTAGAGGTGTTGTTGGAACAAGTGATGTACTTATGCTATGAGCTTTGAATCTTGTATGTTTTATGCTATCAATGACTTCCTTTAGTCCTTTTTCCCTTGTTTATATTCTTTTTGTTGTTTACCTTTCTTCCGCGACCAAGGATGTGTAATTGATATGCTAAGTGGCTTGTTTGGGTCCCTTCGGGTTCACATTCGTCGTGTCACGTCTAGGCCCTAGGCTTGGGTTGTGAAAAAAATTGTGAATGGTTCAGTGGAAAAGGGATCGGAATGGACAAAAATGCCCCTCATTAAGTCAATTGGAAAAGGTCTATGAAACCCCAACTATGACTCGTAGTCCTCACTACTACTCGTAACTATTCCTCGTAGAAAGGAAGTCTGAAAATCCTGACTCACAGGAGGCCTTTATGAAACCACCTGTTACAAGTTGTAGTCTGCATTACGAGTCATAACTGACCCTTCGTAGCTGTAAGGACTCTGAAACATGAAACACTGGAACTAGCAGCGAGACCATTCTCTATGAGTCGTAGGCTCCTATACGGGTTGAAATTGTTTTTCATCGGTAAGATGACCCTGCAGTCTGAAACACTGTAATTCTATATGAAAGCTCCTCTACGAGTTGTAAAGCCAGGTAAGAGTCGTATAGGCTCTTATACATCTTCTGTTGTAGCTTTTCCCCAAATTTCTCATCATCACCTCAACATCATCTGCACATTCCATCCCAATCAGATAAAACAATTAGAGGATATTACATTATCTCCCCCTTAGGATCATTCGTTCTCGAATGATGAGACATATAGGGATTAAGGACAAGACATGAATCTCCCTATGGACTCTTACAATCATCCAGCTTTTGCCACTCATGTAATCAACAAATGAAGAATTTTAGCAAGTAATGCAATCAAATTGTCCTCAAATCACATTAACACTCACTCGGACTCTAGAACACTGTCATCTATCATATGAAGAATGGAATGAGACTAAAGGAATGGAAATTCAATAGTTTAGAGGGGAAATACTTACCATCAACACTATCATCATCAGCAGGCAAGAATAGATGGGGATATTTGTCCTTCATGTCCTCCTCCACCTCCCAAGTAGCTTCTTTTATGAATTGGTTCCTCCACAGTACTTTAACAGATATAATCTCCTTGCTCCTCAACTTGCAAACCTGGAGATCAAGGATTTGGAAATGAACCTCCTTATAACTTAGGCTATCCTTCAATCTAATACTCTCAACAAGCACAATTAACTGTGGATCTCCTAAACACTTCTTAAGCATGGAAATGTGGAAGACTGGGTAGATGGCCTCTAACTCCGATGGTAACTCTAACTTATACGCCACATTGCCCACTCTCTTTATGATCTGATAAGGGCCAATGTACCTCAGACTCAACTTCCCTTTCTTTCCAACTCTCATCACGCCCTTCATGGGTGACATTTTCAGATACACCCAATCATTAACCTCAAACTCCAAGTCTCTACTTCTAACATCTGTCTAGGATTTCTATCGACTCTGTGCAGTCTTTAACCTTTCTCGAATAATCTTCACCTTCTCCACAACTTGATGAACCAAGTATGGCCGAATCAATTCTATTTCACCTACTTCAAACTATCTAATTGGTGACCTACACCTTTTCCCATAGAGTGCCTCATATAGGGCCATCTGAATACTCGAATGGAAATTGTTGTTAAAGTCAAACTATATCAATGGCAAGTGGACATCCTAATTACCTTCAAAGTTAATAGCATAGGCCCTCAACATATCCTCCAATGTATGAATTGCACACTCCGCCTACCATCTGTCTAAGGGTGGAAAGATGTGCTAAGGGGCACCTTCCCAAAGCCTTCTGAAATGATTTCCAAAACCGGGCAGTGAATTGGGATCCTCTATCTGAGATGATCAACAGGGGGACTCCATACATTCTTACAACTTCACTTATGTATAACCGAGCATAGTCCTCTATGGTGTCAGTTGTCTTGACTGCCAAGAAGTGAGCTAACTTAGTCATCCTGCCGACTATTACCCAAATCGAATCATGCCATCTGTGAGACCTTGGTAAACCCGTGACAAAGTCCATGTTTATCATCTCCCACTTCCACTCTGGAATCTCAAAGTTTTGAGCCGCTCCGCATGTTCTTTGATGCTCAACCTAGACTTGTTTGCAATTTGGGCACCTGGAAACAAACTCAGAAAAATCCCTTTTCTTTCCACTCAACCAATAGACTTCTCTCAAGTCATGGTACATCTTGGTAGACCCTAGATGGATGGAATATCTGGAACTGTAGGCCTCTGCCATGATCCTCTCTTGAACATCATCAACATTTGGAACACATAATCTACCCTTGTACCTCAACACTCTATCTCCCCCTTTGGCGAAAGCCAACACTTTTCGCTTATACACATCCTCCTTTAACTGTAATAGGATAAGATCTTGTTCTTGTTTCTCCTTCACCTCTACTATTAGAGATGATGCAAACCCATTATGCCCAAGAACTCCTCCTTCACTGGATTTATCTATTTAGACTCCCAATTGTGCCAGTCTATGAACCTCTTTGGCTAACTCTGTCTTCCCCTCCTCCATATAGGCAATACTTCCGATGGACAACCTACTAAGAGCATCAGCAACCACATTAGCTTTACCTAGGTGGTAGAAGATGATCATGTCATAATCCTTGAGCAATTCAAGTCATCTCCTCTGTCACAAGTTAAGTTCCTTCAAGGTGAAGACGTATTGTAGGCTCTTGTGATCGGTCAATACATCAATATGTGCTCCATAAAAATAGTGGCGTCATAACATGAGAGCAAGCACCACTGTTGCCAACTCAAAGTCATGGGTGGGATAGTTCTTCTCATGCACCTTAAGCTTTCTAGAAGCATAGGCGACAACCTTTCACTTCTCCATCAACACACAACCCAATCCAACCCTCGGAGCATCGCAGTAGATTACAAACCCATTTGTTCGATCAGGCAAGGTCAACACTAGTGCGGTAGTTAACCTAGTCTTCAACTCTTGGAAACTTTTCTCACACTCGTCAGACCATTGAAACTTGACCTTCTTCTGAGTCAATTTGGTCAATGGTGCGGATATTGAAGAAAATCCCTCAACAAACCTCTGGTAATAGCCAGTCAATCCTAGAAAACTCCTTATCTCTGTCGGTGAGGTTAGTCTTGGACAATTCTTAACCACCTCAATCTTTTGAGTATCCACTCGAATTCCATCTCCAGAAATCACATGACCTAAGAAAGCCACAGATTTAAGCCAAAATTCATACTTATAAAACTTCGCATATAAACCATTGTCTCGGATTGTCTACAAAGCAATCCTAAGGTGATTGGCATGCTCCTCCTCATCTCTTGAGTACACCAAAATGCCATTAATAAACACAATCAGGAACATGTCGAGATACTGCCTGAATACTCAGTTTATCCGGTCCATAAAAGTTGCGGGTGCATTTGTCAACCCAAACGACATCATCAAGAACTCAAAGTGACCATACCATGTTCGAAAAGCCCTCTTCGGGATGTCACATTCTCTTACTTTTAACTGGTGATAGCCTGATCTGAGGTCTATCTTAGAGAAAATAATAGCACCCTGAAGTTGGTCAAACAGATCATCAATCCTCAGAAAGGGATACTTATTCTTGATTGTCACCTTATTCAATTTGTGGTAGTAAATACACATCCTCATGGAAACATCCTTCTTCCGAATGAATAATACCCGAAGCACCCCATGGAGACAAACTCAGCCTTATGAACACTTTTGCTAACGAAGGTCTCAACTGCTCTTTTAACTCTTTCAACTCTGCAGGGGCCATCCTACGTGGTGAAATAGAAATAGGCTGGGTGTCAGGAAATACATCAATTCCAAAGTTGATCTCTCTATAAGGAGGGACTCTAGGAAAATCCTCAGAGAATACATCAGGAAACTCACTTACAATCAAGACAGACTCAAGAGAAGGGGGCTCAATACCATCGGACCTAACTCAAAAGAGGTGATGAATACACCCTTCAGAGATCAGTCATCGAGCATTGAGGTAAGAAATAAACTTACCCTTCGATGCAATAGAATCTCCTCTCCACTCAATAATTGGCTCATTTGGAAACTGGACTTTGACAGTCCGAGTTCAGCAATCAACAAAGTCATAGCATGCATGAATCAAACCAATAATCAACCATCTCCAACTCAATCACATTTACAAAAGTATCCCCATGAAAGATGGACACCACACAATCTCTATAGATCCTCTCAAATCGGATGAACTCAGCGATATAGGTAAAAATAGAAAATGGCTCAAGCAAACATTCAGGAAGATTCTCAAATCTACTCCCCACATATGGCGTCATAAAAGAGCAAGTTGCACCCAGATCAAGTAAAGCATAGCAAGGAAATGTAAAGACTCGAATCATACTAGTCATAGCATCTAGTCCAATCTCCTAGTCCTTTCGATTCACCATCGCATATAAATGGTTTGTCCCACCGCCTTCCACTAGCGCAATACCTCTTTGATTACCCCTTGCTGGTTTTACTGTGGTAGACATCTGGCCCTTATTTCCCCACACCGAACATTCCCTCTGAAAGTGACCCGGTTAACCATACTTGTAGCAAGCATTCCGCTATCTTTACACTCTCCCAGATGCATTCTTCCACACTTCCACAAGGTTTCTTCCCTTTAGAACCAAGAGCCATACTTCAATGAGACTGTGTACCCTGTGGCCTAAAGTTTTGCTGACCTTGGGACCTCTGATCATATATTTGGCTCGGGGCTGGTTCACTGGCTGAAGATGGTGCATAGATAGAAGAACTCTTCTAAAAGTAAGACTTATCTCCCTTACTCTACTTGCTCTTACTGAACTCAGGCCTGCTGATCTAGCCTTCTTACTCATATACTTCTCTCTGTCTTCCTTGTTGTCCTCCTTAGTCTGTTAGGCATAAACCATCATCCTGGAAGTATCTATGCTCGAAATTGGTAACACCGCCTTGCACTCTCTCTTTGCCAGACTGCCCAGACCAGATACAAATTTCCTCATCTTTGCCCTCATATCCTGAACCATCTCTAGTGCATACCTGGACAGCTGGATGGATTTCAGGCTATACTATTTAACAGTCAACCCTTCTTGTTTCAGGTTTACAAACTCCTCCACTTTCGCCTCTTTTGATTCCAAATGAAAGAAGTGATCGAGGAAAGAACTCTCAAACTCATCCCAAGTAGAAAACTCAACATCCTCACCTCGACTCTCTTCCCACTAATTCTACCAGACCTTGACGACATCTTTGAGCTGATAAGCAGAAAGCTCAACTCCCTCAGTCTCAGTTGCATGCAAGGTTTTCAGCATCTTCCATGTCTCATTGATAAAGTTCTGAGGGTCCTCCTCAACCTTACACCCCATGAAGACAGGTTGATTCATTCTCAGAAAATCTCTTAGCCTAGAAGCAATCGTGGGCTCATGAGAGCTAGAGCTAGGGGTTAGTGAACCCTGATTCCCACTCTGAGCAGCTACTAACTTGGTAAGCATAACAATGGATCCTCAAAGTTCAGCCTCCGAAGTAGGAGCAGGTGGAGCAGTATGTGTCACAGGAACACCAGTAGTATTGGTCGGTCGACCTCGACCCCTTGTTTCTATTTGAGGAGGTACCTCTGAAGTAGGATTCTCAGTAGTGCTAGCTGAAGCATTCCTCTGGGTTACAGCACGTCTTGGATGCATGATTTGCAATCGCTTAGTGCACGAGTCAAAAAAGAAGTTTATAGAGTTTTCAACTCTATCGCACGAACTTAGATCACAAGAAAGGGTAACAGTTCCTAATGTCCTGTAGTCTCCTCCTTATGAAGTATGGTGCACAACACACTCTTAAACAAGACTCTACTAGACACAGCTTCATAAACTCTCTAGGAATCTTAAACTCTATGCTCTGATACCAAGTTTGTCATACCCCGGGAGGGTACCCTTGGTGTGGCCGACACCTAGAGACTATTGCTAGTCCCCGAGCAAACCACTTGGCCTCATTGTCACATCATCTCGACAGTGAAAGAATGACTCAATAAACAGGGACCTCATATGAAGATAAAATATGTATCTCTAATATATAATAGTTTCCAAAATAGAAATAAGTTTAGATACATCAACTCCATACTCTATATCATAGTCTACGAAGCCTCTACTTAGCAGTTTAGCCATGACATTCCATGAATGCCCCACTCAAAGAAAGAGAATGATAGACTAAATCATGTTTATAAACAAGGGCTCCTCCAGGGAACAAGGAGGGCTCACTAACTCTAAGAATATACGACTCTGGGCCTCAACGGTGCTCATGTTGAGATCCTCTATTTGCTGTATCTTCATCATAAAATGATGGAGGCATAAAATGGACTTCAGTACATAGAATATACTTATATATAAAATAGTTCAAGAAAAATAAAGCTTGACTCACTTACCTCGACTCGGCAATTCACACTCAAAACGGTTTATGCAACTTTTATAGTAAAATCATGCTTTGTTTTAAAAAGTATGCTCAATAAAATAGACTTATTTTGAAATCTCATGCTCAAATCAATGTTGCTTGGGAGTTTCTCTAACCGACATTCCTCATCCCACAACTTTTAATTAGGTGATGCACAATGAATCGGCATCGTTGCCATGCCCGCCCTTAACTTGGCATGGAGAAGGGCGACAACCTCAACCTCACTCCCTCTGATCTTAAGAGAGAGTCCACTTGTGGGACAAGAGCCAGTATTATGCTAAAACAATTATCTTACGCTGGTAAACATAGTTCTGGTGTGCTCCTTAATCACCCAACTCAGTGCTCAATACTCCTCCTAAGACTAAAACAAGCTCAATGCATCAATCAACTCATCATGTAAATCAAACTCAACCACTTAGGGATTATCTCTTCTCAGTTACTCACCAATTCAAGCAATTAATGCAATAATCAACTCAACTCAGACTCGACGGTCACTTAGACTCACTTAATTTACTCATCAAGTAGCATAATGCAAGATGCTCATGTATGTCGACATGTGTGACTTGATACAACATACTCTTCATACTCAATTATACTCAAAGTACTCAGCTCATATGCTCAAACTCATCATCAACTCTATAATATGCACAAAACTCATGAAATCATGGAATTTAGGGATCATGCTATCAAGCGAAAAGCTCCATCTCAACTTCATGTCGAAAATTATGTAATGCAGCAGCACACCTCATATATCATCAAGAAACCTCATAATAGATACAAGAATTTAGTATTGAAGTAGTAAAATTTCTCAAAAATCCTCTCATACCAAAGTTTTGACTCAAATAAATGAAGGGCGTGTGGAAGAAAAAATTCGACGCTTTGGTAAGCCTTACATACATGGAAATTGAAGAATAATCAGTCCTCAACTAACTCTTGCTCTTGGATTGCAAAACCCTAGCTCTTTTCTTCCCCTTCCCCCCCCCCCCTTTCCCTCTTTGCTCTCAAGAAAACCCAAGTATGGAATGAGAGATGAAAGACTTTAGGGTTCATCTCAAGGCTTTATACAAGCCTAAAATAATGAAGGGTTCAATGGAAAAGGAACTGGAATTGACAAAAATTCCCTTTATTAACTCAATCAGAAAGCATCTACGAAAACTCGACTACGAGTCATAACTGCTCCTCGTAGAAAGGAAGTCTCAAAATCCTGAATCATTGTAGGCCTGTATGAAACCACATGTTACGAGTCGTAGTCCGTATTACAAGTCGTAACTAACCCCTCGTAGCTACAAGATCCCTGAAACATGAAACACTAGAACCAGCCATGAAACCATCCACTACGAGTTGTAGGCTCCTATACGAGTCATAACAAGTTCTCGTAGGTAAGATGACCATGTAGTCTGAAACACTATAATTCTATATGAAAGCTCCTCTAAGAGTCGTAAAGCCTGGTACGAGTCATAGAGGCTCTCGTAGACCCTCTACTGCAGCTTTTCATTAGATTTCTCATCATCACCTCAACATTATCAGATAAAAGAATTAGGGGATATTACAATATATTTAATCTTACTACTTCTATTTTAATTTTTTGTTTCATTACGATTTTTTGTTTTGACCTACTTCATCTTGCATCTTTAAAAAGGTCAAGTAAATATGAATAAATTGTCTCTCAAAATAAAAACATATATAGAAACTATATCAAGAAAATATTTAAGTTAAAAAAATTGTGCCAAAAAGATTTTTACCAAATGGCTTTTATAATATTTCAACATTTTATATAATTGACTATAATAAGAATGACGGATAGAGTCATAGAAAATAATACATTTATATTTTTTTCTTTTTATTAAACTTTTTTATTATGAAATAAGCAAATTAATAAAAGATGAAGGATTCTTATCAGAATGATGGAATGATTAATAAAATGAAACTTGTTATACTTATAACATGATTTCATCTGATCTCCTTGCACTCATATTTAAAATATATTTTTACACTAACCAATATGTCTTAACGACGGGATGTTATATTTTTTAATGATCAAATTTATCTCCTCGTTAATGTTGGATTAAATTTTGTCTTTAACAATCGAAAAAATTTAGTCACTATAAGTGTATTTATAACAACTGAGAAAAAATTTGGTCACTATAAGTGTATTTCTAACGATCGGAAAAAGATTTGGTCGCTATAAATATATTTATAACGACCGAACAATTTGGTCGCTATAAGTATATTTATAACAACCGGATTCATTTTCTTTCGTTAAGAAATGGTCGTTAAAAGTCTTTTTCTTGTATTAAATTGACTTAAAATCATGATTCTCCGCGAGAAAAGGAGTTTGTGGGTGAAAATCCCACTAAAGTTAAGTTCAAAAGGAGGTAGAAATCAACAATTAATGTTTCCAATTCAAAGGTATGAAAATCCCAATTTTTTACACATTCAAAATCATGAAATTCAAGACAAAATCAAGAGAATATAATATATGGAAATCAAATAATTTAATGATAGAAACATTTACCCAAAACTTTCTCCGAAAAGTCTCTTCAAAAATCGCCTCAAAAAGCTTGATATATTGAAAATGGAGTAAAAATAAAGTTCTTATGATTTTTAAAATTGGACAGATAATTTGTACTCTGTGAACTCGGATATAGATGTGTGAGCACGGGGCTCAAGAAGATGTAAGCCTACGCAGACATGGGAAATCAATTCATGAAAGTGGAGGCACCATCCTGGAATATGGAGAAGAGGTGCAGGTGGCCTCTGTGAATGTGGTCTCACGCCTGCGAAAGCGTAGAAGAAATTAACATACACTAGAAACCATATTCAACTGTTGAAATTACTAGGAACGACCTCCACGGTCCATTCAGGAATCAAATTTCACGAATTAAACATGTATCCATACCAGAAATGGCAATCCGTACTTATGGAATGCTTAGAATTCAGTCGTGGGTTCTCCTCAACACTATTACCAATGCAACTTAATAAAACTAGTTTAAAACTCAATATAAACTACCCTCGATAACACCAAAAATTATGACGAGACCATTTCAAGAATTAATTTCACCATACGGAACTATCAAAATTTTGATACGAACTTCCAAACTCCGAATGTTGACCAAAGTCAAACTTTGACTCTGAAAATAACAAAAAATGTAACTTTGGGTCAAAAATCTTCATTTTAACTCCGAATTAATACAGTTTTGTAACTTCTCTTAGACCAGATTTGACGTTCCAGAACTAATGTAATCGATAGATTTCCAATCCGTCACCCAAAACTCAGAATGGTACAATAACTCACTTTGTCAACAACTTAAGCTTCCCAAAAATGTCAAAACTCATATTTTTCACTTTGAAAGCATCAGATTTCGGTTCCAACCATACAAATAGTTCAAAATAGGTCTAAAGCAACTTACGAAAGGCAAAACAATAATTTTTACATATAGGTTCAAAAATGACCAGGAAGGTCATTACAGATTTGCTTCTAATTTGTTTCCTTAGAAGACTTGCTTGTACGCATGTAAATAACTCTTGTTCTTGGAACAATATGAGTAGGAAAATTGTTTGTCTCTATATTTTGCATAAATCATTTGACAGGGGGTTGGCATATGCGCAAAGGAACAGGCTTTATGATAATCCTCAGGCTGTTAAAGAAATACTCAAATGACCTTGAGACCTTGTATTATTAAAAGATAAAAGAGGACTTCTTGTATGGTTTGTTATCGTTGTCTCTTGAAAAATTTCTAGTACTGGGCTTTTCAATTGACTCAGATGGAGAGGTATTGGAGATTTGACCTGCTCATACATCTATCTTTTACAAGTGATGTGAGGCAATTTTTTCATGTTTCATTGTTTTATAGATGCAGCTTAGTTGATGAAGCATTTAACGTATGGACTCCACTATTATGAATATTGATTTTAGGGCTGCTGTTAATTGAATTTTAAGTTTCTAGATAACTATAATTAATTTCTTCAAGAACCTTCTACACATGTTCATACTAACAAAAGATGAGAGGAAACTAGAGTTGTTTCTTGATTTGTTTCCTTCAACGTTGAAGATGGTTTATGCTCATTTCTATACAAAGAGATTAAATATGAGGGGGATGATTACTGCTGTTAGCTTAACTTAAAGAGGAAAAGGAATTATTTCTTTTAGTTTCCAATCTGTTTCCAGTGTCGTGCTTTTGTAGAATGATCGCGTCATATGGTTTCATAGGCAATTCATAGTTATCTGACAGCACTGACTGCTATATTTTTCGAGGTTCTTGCAAAGTACTGTATGAATTTTGTGCTCTGTCTATATCATTTTATTCAATTTGTGTGCTTAGCGTTGTATTAAAGTGGTCTGACGTTGATGTTGCCGTGAGAAATTGCAGGCTAAAAAGAGCAAGCTGCGAGTTTCCCTCAAGAATGTCTTGGCGAAACTTGCCAAATTTAGATGGGCAGCATAAATGGTTCAAGAAGAGCATTCTATGGTATTGTCATCATTTTTGCTGTAGTTATTCGTTAGGATTTTCAGTGCCAGCCAAAGGCAGATTCAGGATTTTAAGTTGTTTGTTCCTACTATGATTCAAATTTCTCGCGGATTCAGGATTTAAAGTTTGTTGCTTCCTATTCTGATCTCATATTAATATGGTTCCTATTTAAGAAGCTTCATGATCATGGTACTTCAATTATGCAGAAAAATGGAAACAAAGACTTCTATACAATGTTTAACTAACAAACCAACCCGCTAATAATAATAATATTATCAATTTTAGGTCTAGTCTTGCATGACTTTAAAATGCGTAAACTTTGCTTCCTTTTATTCCTCACATTTCTCATACATGAGGTGTTACATATAACCCTGTAAGGAACTTGGTGTCCTCATGGTATCACTCAGAGATATATTTTGAGCCTCAATCATGTGAATTTTCTGAAAATTCATTATATACAATGAACTTGATAAACAGATTTTGACCTTTAAACCATTGCATTATTCATGGAAGACAAAGATTTATCCCTATTGCCTCACATACTTAGAACTTGATATCAATGATACGGCCAGATGATTTTAAATGTCTTGACATGGAGAGTTACGAGCTGTTTTAGATCCAGATTGTCATGACCCAATAATGGACCAAGACTGAAGGACCACAAATCACAAATAAACAGTAATACCAACTTTATAGATAGATATATACGAAAGATACTTAATGCTAATAGATGCAAAAGTACACATAATGATAAAATTTACATCCAAGGCATGGTGTCACGAGTACGAAAGAGCATCTAGACTGGTATTGAAAGGAAGTAAATACATCAGTTTCAGATTCTAAATAAAGACTACCAATACTGCAAGATAACATCAAATGGGGACTCGGGGCCCTGAGCCTCATCAATAGATGGAAGTAGAACCACTGCACGATCAACAATCAACCACCACATGGTAATCCCTGACCAGAAGAGGCAAGGGAGAAGAAGTAGGGGGAGTGAATGCACACAATATGTACCCAATAGGCTTAACTGACTGACACTAAAGAATTGAATAAACTATGGAGTAAATTAGTAATGCTTCCACCTGCACCAAAAAAATCAATCCCGCAAAGTGCCGCCAATATAATTATAAAATCCTCAAATATTATAAAAACGAGTAAACACCGGTCACAATACAATATTCCACTCAAATACAATAGCGCAATGATATCTATGATGATGCAATGTATGTAATGCAAGGTGGCACCAAAACTGTCACATAACCTGTTGTATTTAACCCCCACCCCACCCCACCCCACCCCGGCCTCGTCGAGCCAAGGCTCCATAAACTAAGGGGATCCATGGGGAACTCCCAAGTCATATACCTCAATCATAATCACAGTATCTCGTTTCTCCTTGTCACATTCTCATGGTCAAGGATTTTAAAAGGTGTCACACTTTATCACAAAAAGGTGGTGCCACAGTTCTCAAAGTTACCAAGTTTTACAATATGCAATATGATAGTGCATGCAATCAGACACAATGCATAAGCAATATTCATCACCACAAGCATAGTAGATATCACTATGTTCCCCAAATGTTTGATCATTTCATCATATGTTCACATTCTATTTATAATAGGCCATAATTCTTATTTAGAATATCCAATCACAATTCTACCACATTTTTATGTATGAATGCCTCAACCATAACCGTAAGTCTCAATTATAGATCACAAGTACATCTTCTTTCCATGAACCACAACCACAATATGATACATATCCATGTTTCTACATCAATCACAATCAAATAAGAACATGCATAGGGCATCACATCAATAATTCTCAACATGTACATGTCATATCATCCCATCCCATAGTGCATATCATATGAATACTCAATTATTCTACCCTAGTTCTAAAGAAAGGTTAGCTAAACCGACCTCGAGGCTGAACCACAGACGAAAACACTAACAAAAGAATGACACATGAGAACCAACTTTGAATCTTCAAACCACTATCAAGAACATAGTCTAAAAATCAAAATGTGCCTATCAATACCTATATTTACATAGTTGGGGTTGGGGGTACAATCATCCAAAAATTAATTAGTTTTCGAAAATATTGAATTTGCAAATTGAGCGTGAAATCATGTTCTTTATGAAAAATGAAACTCATTGGTGACAATAATATAAAAATTGAGTGAAAATGAGGTAAAAGTCATCAATTCTTCTAAAGTCAAGGGTTCTTGAAATTGATTAAATTAAGAATTATACCCAAGAAATTTGGGGCTAAAATCATAAATCCTTGAAATTTGCCCATTCGAGCTTTTGGAGTCCAAAAATGGAGGAAAAGGGTGTTTTCCCAATTAAACATTGTTCAAGCATTTAATGATCTCCGCGAACGCAGAGTCAAACTCCGCAACCCTCTGCGAACGCAGAGGTGACCTAAACTTCTATTCCACAAATGCAGTGATGTGAGTATAAGACCTTCGCAAACGTGAAGAAGAAAATTACTGACACCAGATATTAGCAATTACTACAACACAAAAATCATGGAATGGATCCTCAAAATTCGTACGTGACCCGATACATGCAAACCACGTATGCAACCCTAGAAACTTTGACATTCCGATCTCAATGAAATTGTCAGAATTCGAATCCGGGGTCTCATTGACCAAGAACCCGATAAAACTCAACTAAACTAGTTTAGAATGCAAAAGATTAAAATGACAAAGCTCATTCTAGCACTAAACCAGCTCTCGGAACCAATGAAACCATCAGAAATCCAATCCGAGCACCCAAACTCAAAACATTGACCAAAGTCAAACCTAGCTCATTCTAAATCAACTTTTCAAACATAAGACCTAAATTTCACATACTGACTTTGAATCTGATTCCGACACATCCTAGATCAATTTCCATGTTCCGAGGTTGATGGAATTCTATTCCAAGACCTGAAACTCCAATTGAGATCAAAACTCACTTTTACAAGATCTAAAGCCTTAAAACTTAAATCGCGAAGTTTTCAAACTTTAGACTTTTTTCCCATAACTAACAACGCAAATTGAACAAGTAACGCCAGAGGAAACTAATGGGAGGGGCAAACCAGTCATTTTTTTGTAGGAATTTCCAAAATGGCTATTAAGGTCATTACAAACATATCTGATACTTTTTGTTGTCAATACTTCTAATGCACAAAACATGACCATAGTTTCAACTTATGGTTGAAAGACTTCTGTTGTAAGTTTTGGCACATGTTAGAGAATTTACCAAGGAGGTATCCATTCTTGTTTGCAACTTACTGTTGAAACAAACTTTGCAACTCTGGACTTGCCGAGTTTTGAAAAACATATGAAAGAATGTGAGAACTAATTCTGTTAGAGAAATTGAGAATACAATTACTGCTTTGCGAAATTTAATATCTAAATTATTGGGAATTCACAAAACCCCCCAAGTACAAAAAGGGAATTGCGCAGACGAAATTGGGAACTTAGAGAATCATCATACTCCATATATAGTGCAGATATTTCAATTCCAAAATCAAATCTTCAACTATTACAACTGTATGAAAGAGTAATACTAACAAAAAGACTAAATACTATGTTATTTTTTATCCAAAATTCTTGGACCATTCACTAAGCGCGAGCCTCAGAAAATAATTTGAACATTAAACTTGAAGATCTAGGATCTCAACACATCCCACTCTCATCACCATCTCCCAATCCGCGATCATTGAACAATTCGATGCACGAAACAGTAAAGTCATCATTGTACAACTTCCTTATGCAAACACTTCCATCTTCATACTTCTTAGGGACATTCTCCTCAGTTACATCCCACACGTCAACAAGCACACCACACCTATTCTCCAAACCTTTGGCCATGTCCAACGTCCAGTGTCGAAGAATGTACTCAAACATCTCAATAAATGGAATCACCAGCTTGCCTATAACGACCTCGTCACGGGTAATATTTTTCTTGATTTGCCATGGATCTTCCGGATCAATTTTAGGGGTAGGATATAGGTCCATTATCTCAATTAATTCTCGAGTCACTGCCCATGGAATATTCTTAGGTGTGCGAACTTCTTCTTCATCGTTTGATGGAAAGAAGTTGTAAAAGAATGTTTTCTTCAAGCTAAGCAAAACGTTTTGATCAGACATTGAAGAAACTATGGATACAGTTACCAAGAAAATAATACACTGAAAAAAAGACAGCCACTAACACATTTATTTATAACTATATAAATTTGGTTTTAATTTCTAATCTAACATTCAGCGGGGCTGAAAAGAAAAAAAGAGGCACTAAACAAAGAAAATTCAGTTCAAATTATATTAAGATAAAAATATTAATGTTGTTATCTAAATGAACATTTGACCATAAATTTTTAAAATTGCTTTCAGCTACTTATTTGACCACAATTTTTAAACCAGATTTAGAAAATCTATATTTGAAAAGAATTCAAATTTCAAAAATTTCAAATCCCACCTTAAAAAAACATAAAATGTTTAAGTTCAAAATGTTTTGTCCAAAGGAAGCTAAAACTAAAGATATGTAGAGTATACCAAAAAACTCCATTGATCTTGTCAGGTGGAAGTTTGAAATTAAATAATTGCCAATATTCTTTTTTTTAGCATTGACTAAAATAGAAAATAAGACAAATAAATTAAAATGAACAGAGTATTTATTTAAGAAAAAATTGAAAATGTATGCATTGCTTTGTAGATTCGATATCACTATCATATAAAAAAAATTTAAAAAAAATATTAAGTACTCTCCATGACACTGTTTTCTTTTTAGTCCATCCCTAAAAAAATGTTACCTTGCTAGAATTTAAAAAATATACATCTCCTGCAAAACCTCGATCAACTTACCAAATTTTCCATCCACAGACTGCAACTTTATACGATTTAGAGGTTGATTATAACCTTGACCCTAGTTGTGCTAGGTCTTCAATTAATTTGAGTCGTTTTATCTTTTACTATTAGTTTCCCAATGCTATAGATAGTAGAGACTTCTTTGCAAACAAATTAAGAGATAGATTAGGTAAAAAAAATCCATATGACTGCTAATCATTTCCTAATTATGTGTGAATTGTAATATCAAACTATGGCATATCCAATGTGATTCCATAGAGTGGGATCCGAAGTGGGTATGCAGACCATATGCCTAGCTAGGAGGTATAGAGAATGTTTTCAATATTAGACTCTCGAATCATGGAAAATCATATTGAAAAAGATAAAATGGAAGTGAAAAATTCATGTAAAATTACTAAATAAAGCATGATAAAACAATATGAAAAAAAAGAATAGTAACTACAACAAAATAATGTGGTAACCGAAGTACAAAGACAATAAATAGTAACAAAAAAGGAAAGACAAGAAAGTACAGGAAAAATACTATGATTTCCAGTATGGAAGGATAGGCAAGACAATGCCCCACTAGTTATTACCTTCCTACCGTAATTTGTGTGCTACACAACCTCCTATCTAAGGTCATGTCCTCGGGCAGCTGCAATTTTATCATACTTTGTATAATTATTTCTCTATAACACTTCTTTCCCCTATCTCTACCTCTCCTAAAATCATCCATAGTGAACTTCTCACACCTCTACAATGAATCATTCATGCATCTCCTCTTTGATATGTTTGTACCATCTCAGTCTCATTTTCTACATCTTATCCTCCATCATGATCACTCCTATCTTATCCTAGAGATTCTAATTTTTAATCCTATCTCTCATAGTAGGACATGATAGATTATATATAATCATACATGAAGAATGGAAATATATTACATTGTAAAAAGCTATTTATTATTGAAAACT
>JAPFFP010069577.1:0-24654 GCA_026153255.1 Solanum medicagineum
TTCGATTTATTTCATAAAAAAAAAGCAGCAATTGAATATTCTCTTTTACCAAGAAGCATTGAGTTAATTGGCTCAAGAATATTTGATGTCATAATTTTGTGCCTGTAAAAAATAAGTAAAACAGTCAATATTACTGAAAATATTATAGCAATAATAGTTTTAATAGTTGCTGCATTTATATCAGTAACTATTGCACTTGTTTCATGCATATACATCAGTTATTTAATAAATGCTGAATTATATACATCAGTTGCTGTAATTGCTACAATTTTAATATGCAACTGTTAAGAAACATATGCAAAAAAATTCAACACATGAGATTTACTTTTTTCCGGATAGAATGCCCTGCTCCATTTAGGAAATCCAACATGTTCTGAGTGTGTATCTGCTCTTGGAACCATATCTCTTATTTGTTTGAAGTGATCATTAAATTCATATACACTATATGCTTTTGCTATTTTATAAAAGTTGTAGATGATTTTTCCATTGTGAAAGGTATTTTGGATATTTTACCCAAGGGGCATCATGCAACAATCATAATGAGACGAAGGAAACACAATGTCAACCTTCTTTCTAATAGTTGGATGTCCGTCAGAAATAATGCATAATTCAGGGGCATCATCCACAAAATTGCTCATCTGCTCAAAAAAATATAATATGAGGCATCACACTCGGTGTAGCTACACAAAATGCTATCAACAAATGTGTTCTTCTGCATCTTTTGTTATGACAAATAATAATATGCCTCGATATTTACTATTCAAAAATATTCCATCCACGACTAGGACTTTTTGAATATATCAAAAACCATGAACCCAAGCTCCATAGGCAACGAAAAATACTTCAACCTACCATTTTCATCAAGCCCCAAATCTGACTTACTTTCTAGATTTACTGTCCTAAGCATATAATGGTACGCATCAAGCACTACATAATCGTTCTCATGTGTCCCTCTTACCAAAGCCTTTGCAATCTCACTTCCCTTCCAATAACTAACCTTACAGCTCAATTCAATACAGATCAAATTCTAAATATCTCTTGCAGAAGGACCTTTACCTTTTCAAAATCTATCCTTGAAGTATTCACCAATGACTTTTGCTATGCTGTGGGGATTATAGCTTATGAGATGTTGTGAACCACATGTATGTATTTATTTCATACTTTCTAATGTAAAATCTATAAGAACTCTAGAGCTTTAAAGCTCTCAACCATCACCTACATTTAGGATGTATACATTGCACCAAATACACAGTACGCGAATTGATCACCTTCTTCATTTGAAATCTTTCTTCACAAAAGCAATTTTCAAGGCAACATCTAACTCTTGCTTATTCTTGAATGACATACCGATGTAAAAGCTAGTTCTGTCATCTAGAGCATGACTAGATTGTGACGATTGTGTTGTACCTGGTGTATTGCTGACAACTTCAGGAGTAGAAGTAGGAGTAAGAATTTGAGGAGTCTTTTTTTGCACCAATGCTTTCTTTGTCTAGATGTCTATGTCCGCCGAATCACATTTATCATTTAATATTTTTTGGTTTTGATAGTTTTTAGTCAATCTTTCAATGACATAAACCCTTAAAACGAGTCTATTTTTATCTTGCAGATAAGTATCTAAACTTATTTGATTTATTATCTAAAATGACCCCATAAAGTGCCCAAAATCGCAATTTTCACATATCTCAAAATTCGTATGTGATATTAAAAATCCGACTTCATATTCTTGTTAAGGAGGTCAAATTGAGTGGAAGATGGTTCTAAGCCTAATTTTAGAGCGAACAATTCACAATTTCAATATTCCAAGTGGTGAAAAATAGTGAGGTTTCCACGCCGCAGGCGCGTCGCGCTAGGGGCGCGCCTCAATGTAAAATTGCCTAGTTATTTTATCTCGGTCCAAGTCTTTTGGGTCTTGGGCCTAAGCCTTCTCAAATATGAAAATACCTATACGTGGCCATATTTCACTTTCATATCATATAATACATTTCTCAATACTCTCTCAAACACTTAGACAAATACTTCACCCAATTCAAGTGTCCCAAACTCACTTCCAGATCTCAAGGAACTCATTAAATCTTCAAACTCTCATTCAAACTTAAGTCAAGCTTATTTATGTCCTTTAAGACCATCATGGATCCCCTACATCAATCCAAATTTAAAGGAATTTCCATTGGCTAAGTTTTGCACAAGTACCAATAGGAGGGTTAATTTAAAGGGGCATATCTCTTAGGACACAAAATACTGAGTGGACCACGACCTATTAGATCAAATCACTTTGAATTTTCTTTCTAACGAACTTGGTTTCACCTTATTTGGAGTTCGAATAAAGAATTTATGCCCATTTTCGCAGAACTCGTATGTGCAGGGGTATATATGGGTTCTTGCTAAATTCCACCTCATTAATGGAATTTCGTAAATTTATCCGTTTCTATTGGTATTTTATAGATTCATATGTTATATTAACACTTCCTAAAGACCTAAACCCTTTCCTAAAGATCAAATCCACTCATCCTAATTGGAATACACTCTCAAATTCTCTCAAGAGCGTCCATCAAAACCCCAATACAAATTCAATGAAACTCAAGAGAAAACTTTAGAGTTCAAGACCCACTTCTAAACTTCAAGTATTTCACAACAAAATTTCAAGAAATTCAAGGTCTAAGGTATGTGGGTTTCATTAATAGGAACCATTCACCCATGTAGCTCAATCATCCATTTCTATGAAAATTTCATGCCTCCAAGTTGTGTTGCATATGGGTATTATTCATTTGAAATTATAATCATATGCTATATTGGGATTTTATGAAAAATTGGTTGAAAATATATGATTACTCATTTTTAAATCTGTACCATGAGATGATTTACCTATTATGATTATTCATGCTTTAAGCTTTAGAACCGTGATCTTTCTTGGGATTTGGTGAGGGGTTTCAATATATTTTACAAGATGGTGTTACCAAGTATTGGTGGACTATTTTACTTCAATATTCCTTGTATGTTTTCACTTTGTAATTTCATGGTTTTACACTAGCTTTATACACCTGTCAAGTGTTTGATAAAATGACTGGTTATGATTTATAAAGGAATTAAAGGTCCAATGTATATCTTATGAGTTGAATGACTACGTGATGATGAAATGATGATGAAAAAGAATGTATGTATATGATGATGGAAGGAGTGTATATATATGATATTATATCTATATTGTTGGGGATAACCAAGCCTAGCTCGGGGGGTTATAGGCCCGGGTAACCTTGTTGAGGGATTTGTACCTCGACCACCTAGATTGGCAGGTTGTAGGCTAGTGTAACCATGTTGGGGGTTTGGACTCATCAACCATGTTGGGGTTTGTACCCATCAACCTTGTTGGGGGTTTGTACCCATCAACCTTGTTGGGGGTTTTGTACTCCATCAACCTCATGAAGGGGTTTGTACCTCATGCGTCTCTCCAAGCAGGTGGTAGGCCTTGGATTGCATTATAGTGGCCACTCCTTACACTTGTTTTATGTTTTGTATAATCATGATTTTATTTCAAGCGTCATTCATATATTTCATATTATTAGTATGTTATTCGTTCCTTATGATTATACATTTTGCTTATGATGCCTATCTCTTGTTGCATTTCATCCTACATACTTAGTACATTCAAATATACTAACATACACTCTATTCCTACATGATATCACCATGTAGGAACCAGAGCTCCTATTGATTCTCCTCGTGGCTAGATGGATTGTTCAAACTAGCTTATGGTGAGTCCTCAAGTCTGGGGACAATATCTATCTTCTCTCACGATTATGTTTAGACTATGTCTTGTATGTTTAGATTACCTATTGTCATTATTATGAGGGTGAGCCCAATTGTTTGTCTTGGCCCCCGCTAAGTATCTAAGGTTTAGACATGTTGTTGTACATGTTATGTATCTATGCTATGAGCCTTCAGTTTCTTGTTTCTTGATGTTTATGATATTGAAGTCTACCTTTAGTCCCAATTCCCCTTGGTTATGCTTATCTCTTACTATCATTTTAATTGCTTCGGCGACCAAGGATGTGTAAGAATATGTTATTAGGCTTGTTTGGGTTCCTTCGGGTTCACCATACGCTGGTCACGTCTAAGCCCTAGGCTTGGGTGTTCACAAAGATGGTATTAGAGCTCTAGATTGTTAGGTTCTCGTTGTCCAACACACTGCATTTATTAGAGAGTTATTCATGGTTGTGAAGCGCGCCACGACTATGAACAGGAGGCTATGGGGCATTCTAGGAAAACTTTCAATTCTTCATGATCTATGTCATGCAAAATAGTTAGGTCCCCTAGGGCTTATTGCTAATCCTAATCGTTATATTTTAGGATATGTCTCAAGCTACTCAGGAAAGTGATAGATCGAATGCGGAGGTTCGTAATACTCTATGGGTAATGACCCAAGAGGTGACAAAATTGGCAACTCAACTCAATCAATAAGTGAGTGCACCCGAGACCTCAAATGGTAAGAGGAGAGGTAGTGAGGCCAAGAGGGCTTGTGTTGAGGGTAAGTTCTAAAGTCTCAAGGATAGAGGTGATGTTATGTGTCGACGTGTGGTATAGTTGATAGAGGCCCAAGTTTGAAGGACACCAATGCTTGTTTGGGTTGTGGAAAAGTAGGGCATAAGAGGAAGGATTGCCCCTATATACGCATTAACAACAAAGGGGGTGATAAAGGGGTGACTTGTCTTAGATACCCAAGATGTGGGAGGCAAGGAGGGGATAACCTGCCTAATTTTGTTTCCGATATGTCGAAATTTCCTTTGGCTTTGATGTGCATACATTGATAGATCCGGTATGCCACTATCTCTTTCATTATTATTTCTTGTTTCTAGTAGGCTTCAAGTGTGCCCCGAGTTGTTGTGTGAGCAATGGAGTCTACCCCTTTGTTGAGCCAGTTGTTGTTAAAAAGTTCATAGGTGTTGCTCCGTATTCATATTGCATTAGGTCTTACCTTCTAACTTGTTGGGTTTGATGTGGTAGATTGTGATGCCATACTTGGGATGGATTAGTTGCATAGATGTTGTGCCTCCCTTGATTTTAGGGTCCGTTGAGCTAGATCCAGTTCCCTAATGAACCCGTCCTTGAGTGGGGGCTTGTAACGTGGTTGTTCCGGGGGTAGGTCCGTTTCCTGTCTTAAGGTATAATTGATCTCTAAGGATTACATTTAACATCTTGTGAGATATATGGGTGTTGACCCTAAGTTATCTTTTTTGAGGTGATTCTCGTGATCAATGGATAAGTGAACTCCTTCACGATACTTTGAATTTGGGGTAGTTGCTTTTGGTTTTACTTATGCACCGGTTATGTCTATAGGTCTCATGAATAGGGTCTATAATCCTTATCTTTTTATGATTTTGGTGATCTCTAGTGGTGAAGTATTGATATATTTAGAGCTTGTGAACCATCTGGCGGCAGTGTTTCAAGGATTTAGGGAAGAGAAGTTATCTTTCTAGGTCATGTGGTGTTGCTGGATGATATTAAGGTGGATCCTAAAAAGATGGATGTGATTAGAAATTGTCCTAGACCATTGACCCCATCGGACAGTAGGAGCTTCTTAGGCTTAGCGGGTTACTATCAGAGATTTATAAATGGGTTCTCTTCTATTGCTTCTCCCATGACTAAGTTGACCCAAAGCAAGGCTAAGTTTGTTTAGACCGATGAGTGTGAAAAGAGTTTCCAAACCTTGAAGGATAAGTTTGTATCTCCTCTTATCTTGTCTCTACCGGAAGGGTTGGAAGTGTTTGTTGTGTATTGTGTTGTGTGTTGATTCGAAGTGGTAAGGTGATAGCCTATGCTTCTAGAAAGTTTGAGATGCATGAGAAGGATTATCCTACCTGTGGTCTTGAGTTGGCCGCCGTGGTAATTACTTCAGAAATTTGATGTCCTGGTTGTGGGGTTCATATTGATGTGTTTACCGATCACAAGAGTCTCCAATATGTGTTCACCCAAAGGATCTTGGCTAGATACATAGGAGGTGGTTAGAACTTCTTAAGGATTATGATATGAGTGTTCGTTACCATCTCGGTAAGACTAATGTGGTGGTCGGTGCTTCGATTAGGGCGTCCATGGGTAGCTTAGTTCATATTGATGTTGGTAGCATGGAGCTTACTAGGTAGGTCTCCCGGTTGCCTAGGTTGAGGGTTATGTTGGAAGAGGTTGACTATGGTGGAATTGTGGTTGTTCGTAGTTCAAAGATCTTCCTTGGTTGATAAGGTAGAAGCAAAGCAAGATCTTGATTCCTCGTTGTTAGAATTGAAGGCTTGGGTGAGTGTTGGCAAGGTGGAGGTTTTCTTCCAAGGGGGAGATGGTGCCCTTAAATACTATGGTAGGTTGTGTGTGCCTAGTGTTGATGACTTGAGGAAGAGGGTTCTTGATGAGACTAATAGTAGCCATCATTCTAGCATTGGTATGTCTCTTTTTGAGCATCCATATGGCAGACATTGTATGTTCCCAGTTGGGTGGTTTGAAGTGGGAGAGATGGCTTTGTTGGGTCATAATTTGATTATGGAGGACATGGAGAAGGTGAGGTTGACTAGGGAAAGGATGAATCAGCCCAAAGTTGTCAAAAGTCCTTTTACTATGAGATGAGAGAGTATCTTGAATTTAAAGTTGGTGATTGGGGCTATTTGAAGGTTTCACTCAAAGAAAAATAGTGTGGTTATCTTGGTAAAGAGGGAATTGAGTTACCGTCTGTTAGTCCCTGTAGAGAAATGAGGACGATTAATAAGGCTACATAGGAATTGGAGTTGCCTATGGATATGGATATGGTCCATCCGGTTCTTCATACATTTACGTTGAGGAGATGTGTTTGTGATTCAAGTATTATAGGACTTTTTGAGGTTGTGGACGTTGTGGAGGATGAATTGACTTATGAGAAGGTCCAGTGAAGAAGTTGCGTGGATATGAGTAAAGGTTGATTTGTAAGGGTGTAGTGTTCGTCAAGGCCCTTTGCGAGAATCGTCAAGTTGGAAATGTTGTTCGGGGAGAGGAAGCGGACATGGAAAGGAAATTTCCGTATATTTTTCATTCAATTCAAGCTTATGATGACATATCAAGTCCATTTATGATTCCAAGCCTTATGTTTCAGCCCTTAAGTTATTGCATGCATTAATGTTTATGCAGACAAGTTAATGATAATTTTAACAGTTGAATTGAGATTTCAAAGATGGTCTTTAAGTGCATTGCTGCGTTCTTTTTGTGGCTTACTTCAAGATTTCTCTTCCCCTATACGTCTCTTTGACATTTTGGGACGAATGTCCCCAAGGGGGATATACTGAAATGACCCCAGAAAGTGCCCAGAAATGTGACTCGAAAGTGCCCAAAATCGTAATTTCCACATATCTCAAAATTCATGCATGATATCGAAAATCTGACTTCAAATTCTTGTTCAAGGGGTCAAATTGTGTGGGAAATGGGTCCAACCCCAACCAAGGCTTTTGGGTCTTGGGCCTAAGTCTTCTCATACATGAAAACACCTATACTTAGCCATATTTCACTTTTATGTCATACAAGACATTACCCAATACTTTGTCAAACATTTAGAAAAATATTTCACCCAATTCAAGTGTCCCAAACTCACTTCCGGATCTCAGGGAACTCATTCAAGCTTCAAACTCTCATTAAAACCTAAGTCAGGCTTATTTATGTCCTTTAAGACCATCGTGGGTCCCATACATCAAGCCAAGTTCAAAGGAATTTTCATTGGCTAAGTTTTGTACAAGTACCGGTATGAGGGTCAACTTTAAAGGGGCATATCTCTTAACACACAAAGAAATGGGTGGCCAATGACTTACCAAATTAAATTTCTTTGAATTAGCTTTCCAATGCACTTGCTTTTACCTTCTTTAGAGTTCGAAGTAAGAAGTTATGCCCGTTCTCGTAGAACTTGTATGTGCAGGGGTATATACGAGTTTTTGCCAAATTCTGACTCCTTCATAGCATTCCATAAATTTAGCCATTTCTATTGGTATTTTTGGGGATTCCTACGCTATCTTAACACTTCCTAAAGACCGAAACCCTTTCTAAAGACTAAATCCACTTCTCCCAATTGGAATACACTCTTAAATTCTCAAAAGATTCTCCATCAAAACTCCAATAGAAATTCGAGAAACTCAAGAGCAAACTTTGGATTCCAAGACCCACTTCCAAATATCAAGTCTTTCACAACTCGATTTCTAGAAATTCAAGGTCTAAGATATGTGGGTTTCATTCATTGGTACCTTTCACCTATGAAGCACAATCTTCCATTTCTATGAAAATTTCATGTTTCCAAGTTATGTTTCTTATGGGTAATATTCATTTAAGATTATCATCATATACTATATTGGGATCTTATGAATGTTTGGTTGAAAATACATGATTACTCATTTTTAAGTCTATACCATGAGATGATTTACCAATTATGATTATGTATGTTTTAAGCTTTAGAACTATGATCTCTCTTGATATTTCATGAGGGGTTTCAATGTATTTTGTAAGATTGTGTTACCAAGTATTGGTGGGCTATTTTACTTCATGATTCCATGCATATTTTCACTCTTTAATTTCATGATTTACACTAGCTCTACACACTCACCAAGTGTTTGATAAAATGTCCTGTTATGATTTATGGAGGAGTTGAAGGTCCATTGCATGTCTTATGAGTTAAATGACTATGTGATGATGAAATGATGATGGAATGATTATGAAATGATGATGAAAATGAATGTATGTATATGATGATGAAAGGAGTGTATATATATATGATATAATCTCTATAGTGTTGGGATGACTAAGCCTAGCTCGAGGGTTGTAGGCTCGGGTAACCTTGTTGAGGGTTTTGTACCTCTACCATGTAGCTCGGGGGTTGTATACCCGGGTAATCATGTTGGGGGTTTCTACCCATCAACAATTTTGGGGTTTGTACCCATCAACCTTGTTGGGGGGTTTGTACTCCATCAACCTCATGAAGCGGTTTGTACCTCATGCGCCTCTCCAAGGAGGTGGTAGGCCTTGGATTGCACAATAATGGTCACTCCTTACACTCGTGTTATGTTCTATATAAGTATAATTTTACTTCAAGCATCATTCATACGTGTTATATTATTAGTATGCTATTCGTTGCTTACGATTATGCATTTTTCCTATGATGCCTATCTCTTGATGCATTGCATCCTACATACTTGGTACATTCAAACATACTAACGCATACTCTATGCCTACATGATATCTCCATATAGGAACCAGAGCTCTTATTGATTCTCCTCGTGTCTAGATGGATTGTTCAACTTAGCTTAGGGTGAGTCCTCATGTCCAAGGACAATATCTATTTTCTCTCAAACTTATGTTTAGACTATGTCTTGTATGTTTAGATTACCTATTGTCATTATTATGAGGGTGAGCCCGGTTACTTGTCTTGGCCCCCGCTAAGTATCTATGGCTTAGCTGTGCATGTTATGTATCTATGCTATGAGCCTTTACTCTTTTGTTTCTTGATGTTTATGATATGAAGTCTACCATTAGTCCCAATTCCCCTTATTTATGCTTATCTCTATTTGTCATTTTAATTTCTTCCATGACCAAGAATGTGTAATGATATGCTACGAGGCTTGGTTGGGGGTTCCTTTGGGTTCCTCATTCGTCGGTCATGTCTAGGTCCTAGGCTTAGGTCGTGACATTATCCTAAATGGAACGGCTCTTTTCTATTCACCACAGCTATCCATGTAGGTGATAGAGAGATATTTCAATTCCCAATCTTGTTCACAATAGAAAATTATTTTCTTTGCAAAATCTTCATGAGTCACATTCGGGTCCATAATCATTGCTATTGTCTCCACCATTTCTTTATTCTTGAAACACCAAATATAACTATCGTTGGACTCGATGCATTTTCTATTCTAATCTACTCCTAGTGTTATTTACCCCCCATCGATAGTATGAATGTTTGTACCTATATTATGATTTTAAAAAAACTAATCACAATTTTGTTTTGATTCTGCCTGATGATGCAGCAGTTGAAACACCTATAACAATTACTGAATAATTTTTACAAATTGTTGAAAGACATTCAGTAACTTCTGCAACAATTGTAGAAATATATTCAGCAATTGCTACTGCAACAACTAGAACACCTATAACAATTTCTAGTAATTGCTGAATATATTTCAACAATTTCTACATAAGTTACTTAATGTGTTTTAGCAGTTGTTGAACAATATTCAGCAATTGATGCTTCAACAGCTAGAGCACCTATAAAAGCTTTAAGTATTTTTTAATACATTTCAACAATTGCTACACAAGTTACTAAATATGTTTCAGCAATTGTTGATCAATATTTAGCAATTGCTGCAGTCGCAATTAGAGCACCCACAACAGTAGTTGGTAGCATATTTCAGCAATTACTAAAAAATAAGTAACAATTAGTGAAACAATTACTAACTTGGATGCAACAATTGTCATAACATATCGAATAGCTAATCTATTTCACCACATGCTGCATTTCTTTCAACAGTAGGTGCTAAAATGAATTCAACCGAAATAGTAGATAAAAACTAGATGAAGTGCACACACAAAACAACATCATTAACTTATCGAAATGGTTGAAAATCACCTCCCACAATTTTTAACAACGACAAAATTTAGTATCAAATAGATGGAAATTCAGTTTTGTTTTTCTCAAATCCAAAAGATTTTTAAGAAAAAGGTGTTATCCGAGGAGGAGGAGGAGGAGGAGGAGAAGAAGAAAGTGGTGTGAAATGGTCGTTGGAGGCAGGTGATGCAATGTACAACTTTTTCTTTTTTATTTTGTTACTATATTAGTGTTAACAAGGTTGGGTAACCTGTAAAAATAAAGTTGATGACTTTTTGTAAAAGTGGCCAAAGCTCATTAGTCATTAACCATAAAGTTGCCAACTACTATCAGTACTTAACATTCCAGTAACTCTTTTTAACTTTCAAGACTTTTTTGTCACCCTTAATTAACTTGCCCCAAAATCTTTTCTCACTTAAAAATGTTTTCTTATAATATGCATACTCATATTTTTTTAAATAAATTCCTTATCTAAATAAAAAATGTTTAGAAAATATTTATTATTTATAGCTATATAATTTGAATACATCTATACTACATTTATAATTTACTTATAAAATATAGTGAAAGTTTTTTCATCAAAACAAGCCTATTATATTTAAAGACATTCATAATACATTTATACTGTATGCAAAATTACTTTTATATACAGTGTAATGCATTAATATTACATACATAATTCATTTTTGATACAAGTGTAATTTTTTAATCAAAATAATTATACTACATTTATAATACATATTGAATGATGGGCTTCTGCCATTATCCTCTCTCTTAGTCCATTAACATCAGGCAAACATAGTCTATTTTTGCAATAAAGTACTCCATATGGTGTAGCTCAAATCTTTCATTGTACCTTGAATTACCTTCTCTTTAAGCTGTCGTAGAATAGGATAATTGAATTGTTTAACCTCATTTACCAATGAACACTCTTCACTATAATGACCACAACACCTTCCTTTGGAGTTTTCTAGAAGGTGAACTCCCAAATTAGCTACTTGATGTAGATCCTGTCATGACCCATGCCTAGGGCCTAGGCGTGACACGGCGCAAGGGGATCCCGAAGGAACCCCAAGCAAACCTCCTTGAACATCATTACACATTCTTGGTCGCGGAAGAAAATAAACAAGCATCAAGAGATAATAAAATGGGTCAACCAGGGCTATGGGAAAAGAACTTTCATATCATAGAAATCAAAAACAATAGAGTCAAGGCTCTTGGCATAGATACATAACATGTCCAACAAGCACCTCTAATACATAGATAAGAGCGGGTGCCAAGACAAAGCAACCGGTCACCCTCATAGTCAAAATAGACAATATAGAAGAGTGTCTCAATACATAATAATAGCAACATACACTAAAGTCCCCAAAGCGGAGGACTCACCAACTATCTTGAGTAGTATCGAACTAGCACGTGGAGGAGGAGGATGATCAACTTGGGCACCGGTTCTTACATGGTGATATCATGTAGGCAAGAGTATGCATTAGTACGTTTGAATGTACTAAGTATGTTGGATCCATGCAACAAGAATTAGGCATCATAGTCAAAATGCATAACAATAGGCAATAGGCATACTATAACAATATGGCATATATGACCAATGCATAAGTAAAACATACTTAAGTAGCTCATGCTCATATAAGATATCATATGTGTAGAAGAGACCAAGCTAGATTTCAAAAGTACAAACCCCTTGGTAGGTTAGTGATGATGCCGCCCCATCACTTAGATGGTAAGGTACAAACCGCTCACTAGATTGGTGATCATACAGGCCAATCACCCCGGTGGAGAAGTACAAACCCTTCACTAGCTTGATGAGTATAAACCCTCATCTAGGTTATCTGGGTTCTTAGTCCCCACGGATTAGCCATGGTCTAATGCAACACTTTATAAAGAACCATTCATATATATATAAGCCCATTCCATCATGATATAGTCAATCATATCATATTTTAAGCTTTAGACCTTCAACTCCTAAAGAAACCACATATGGACATTTCATCAAACACTTAGAGGGTGTGTAATGCTAGTATAAAACTATGAAATATAGAGATGAAATCATGCAAGAAAATCCATTGTAAAACCATTATTAACACCTTGCAACACCGTCAAGAAATATATATCAAAAGCCCTCCTCAAATCTTACAATAGAGCGAAGATTTATAGCTCAAAACATAGCAAAACTGTCATTTTCACATAGTTTTGACCTAATGTGCAGTGAATTTCATAATAAGCAATACCCATTTGTAAATTAACTTTAAATCATGCAATTTGATTAAAAGGAGGCTTGGATATCATGGGTGAAAGGAACCCATGAAAGAAACCCACATACCTTAACTTTGAAATGAACTTGGTGAAGATTGGAGATGGAGACTTGAAGCTTGAAGAAGAACCTTGAAGGAAAACCTTTGCTTAGGATGATGGTTGGAGACTTGAATTTGGGAGAGAAAATATGGCTAAGTGTTTGAGTGAGTATTGGGGATGTTTAGGATGATATGAGGGTGAAATAAGGCTAGGTATGGGTAAAAACACGTTTGGGAACACTTAGGCCCAAGACTTAAAAGTCTTGGACTGCACAGAAAATCACTGGACAGAAAAATACACCTCTCCGCATCACGGAGAGGACGCGAAGACAATTTCTCTTCATCTGCGCGCCCTTGGCGCGTCACGCTAGGTGTGCGGATTGCTCACTGGAATTTTTAACTTGAAAAATCATAATTTCTAATCTTTCGCTCTTAAATCGGGGTTACACCCTTTACCCCCTAATTTTGACCTCTTGAATAAGAATATGAAGTTGGATTTTTGATATCGGGCATGGATTTATAAATATATGAAATTTAAAATTCTAGGCATTTTGAAGTATATTTTCGAGCACTTTTTGGGGTCGTTTCAATATCTCCCCCATGGGACCATTCGTCCCCGAATGTAAAAGAGACGTATAATACAAGGGTGATCATAAACAAATCAGCCCTAACAAGAATGCAACATTACATTTAAAACACCATTTTTAAAATCTCAAGACAAGTGTAAAATCATCATAAACTTGCCAATTTAAACATGAAGGCATAAGAATGATTAGGGGCTGAAATACAAGACTTGAAATCACATAGAGGACTTAGAGTTAGTACGTTAGGCTTGAGTGTAGTGGAAGAGATCAGGATACCACTTTTGCATGTCCGCCTCGGCCTCCAATGTAGCACTCTCAACTTATTGGTTCCTCAAAAGGACCTTAATAGGCCACCTCCTTGTTCCTCAATCTCTTCACTTGCCAATCAAAAGTCTGATCCGGAGTCTCCTCATAAGTCATATTATCCTCAACAACACCCGCACATCAAGAGGCTCAATAGCACTAGGATCACCAATACATTTTCTCAACATAGAGACATGGAACACCGGATGAACCAAATTTATCTCACTAGACAACTTCAACTCATAAGCTACCTTGGCAACCCTCTTCAAAGACCTCATAAGGACCAACATATCTTGGACTCAACTTCCCCTTTTTACCAAAACGGACCACACCTGTCATTGGAGAAACTTTCAAATAAACCCTATCACCCACTTTGAATTTAAGGTCTCTTCTTCTCACATTCGCGTAGGATTTTTGATGACTTTGGGCTGTCTTCAATCTCTCCCTAATCATCCTAACCTTCTCAAGATCCTCCATAACCAGATCCGGTCCTAATAAAGCAACCTCTCAAACCTCAAACCAGCCAACCGATAATCTACAATGCCTCCTATGAAGAGCCTCAAAATGAGTCATACCTATGCTTGAGTGATAACTATTGTTGTAGGAAAATGCAATAAAAGGAAGGTGGTATTCCCAACTACCCCTCATCTCCAATACACATGCCCTAAGCATATCTTCAAGGGTTTGAATTGTTCTTATCATCTTGGCCGTCCGTTTGAGGGTGAAATGTCGTACTAAGGTGAACTTTTGTACCAAAACCCCTTTGAAAAGACCTTCAAAAGTGTGAAGTGAATTGTGCACCACGATCCGATATGATGGACAAAGGAACCCTAAATAACCTTACTAACTTATGGATGTACATCCTTGCATACTCTTCAACCCCATATGTGGTCTTAAATAGTCGAAAGTGAGTCAGTTTCTTCATCCTATCAACCACAACCCAAATAGAATCAAAACCTTTTCTAGTCTTAGGCAACCTAACCACAAAATCCATATTAATCGCCTCCCAATTCCAAGTGGGAATCTCTACGTCTTGGGTTAGGCCAGCTGACCTTTGGCTTTGACATTAACTTGTTGACAACTATGACAACCAAAAACGATATTTGGCAATGTCCCTCTTCATGCCTCCCCACCAATACACATCCCTCAAGTCTCTATACATTTTGGTGGAACCGGGGTGGATAGAATAAGAAGAATTATGGGCCTCATCAAGGATCTTCTCCCTCAAACCATCAACACAAGGCACACACAACCTACCTTGGTACCTAAGGGCCCCATCATCACCAACCTCTTCCAACCTAACCCCCAATGTAGCCAATTGATGCACCTCCCTAGCCATTTCCTTACCATCCCCTTCAATATGGTGCGCATAGACACCCTACTCAAAGCATCCGCCGCCACATTTGACTTACCCAGATGGTAATACACACTCATCTCGTAGTCCTTAACAAGTTCTAGCCATCTTCTTTTCCTTAAGTTGAAATCTTTTTGAGTGAATACATATTGGAGGCTCTTATGATCGGTGAACACATCCATATGCACCCATACAAGTAATGACACCAAATCTTTAATGCAAACACAATGGGGGCTAACTCTAGATCATGGGTAGGGTAGTTCCTTTCTTATACCTTGAGTTGTCTAGAAGCATAAGTTATGACCTTACCATTTTGCATCAACACACAACCCAAACCAACCTGGGAAGCATCACAATACACCCAAATCCCTCAACCTATCCGGTAGTGACAATATAAGAGCGGACATAAACTTGTCCTTCAATGTTTGGAAGCTTCTCTCACACTCATTGGTCCACACAAACTTAACCTTCTTTTGAGTCAATTTTGTTCATAAGGGAAGCAATGGAGGAGAACTCATTCATAAACCTTCTATAATAACCCGCTAGGCCCAAGAAGATCCTAATACCCGATGAGGTCAATGGTCTAGGCCAATTTCTAATCACATCCATTTTCTTAGGATCCACTTTTATACCATCCCTCGACACTACATGGCCCAAGAATGCAACCTTCTTAAACCAAAATTCACACTTGTCACATTTCGCATACAATTTCTCCTCCCCCAATCTTTACAACACAACCCTCAATTGTGCCACATGCTCCTCCCTACTATGTGAATAGATCAATATATCATCAATTAAGACCAGAATAAAGGAATACAGGTAGGGTTTAAAAACTCTATTCATTAGGTCCATGAAGATGATTGGTGCATTGGTCAACCTAACAGACATCACAACAAAGTCATAATGCCCATATCTAGTCCAAAAAGCCGTCATGGGAATATTATATTCCCTCACCCTCACTTGATGATACCCCGACCGAAGATCAATCTTAGAGAAAAAGCTAGCCCCTTGCAATTGGTCAAACAAATCATCAATTCTTGGAAGAGGATATCTATTCGTGATGGTGACCCTATTGAGTTGCCGGTAGTCAGTGCACATTTTAAGTGACATATCCTTCTTTTTCACAAACAACACCGGGGCCCCCCAAGGTGATTGGCTAGGCCTAATAAATCCTATTTTCAAAAAATCTTTCAATTGTTCCTTTAACTACTTCAACTCCATTGGGGCCATATAGTAAGGCGGAATGGAGATAGGTTGAGTATCAGGGAGGAGGTATATAACAAAATCTATTTCTCTTTCGAGAGGAACACCAGGAAGATCATTTGGGAAGACATCAATAAACTCAATTACAACTGGAACTAACTCTTTGGAAGGGACTTTAGACTCCACATCTCTAACCCTCACAAGATGATAACGACACCCCTTAGAGATCAACTTAAGGGCTTTAATACATGAAATAAATCTACCCTTGACCACCACATCTTCACTTTCCCACACAAGGATGGGTTCATTAGGGAATTGAAACTTGATCCTACAGGTTCTACAATCAAGAAAGCATAGTAGGCCTGCAACCAATCCATCCCAAGAACGACATCAAAATCTACCATGTCTAATTAAACAAGATCACAAGGCATCAACTTATGCAAAATGCAAATAGCACAACTCCTATAAAATTTTCTAGAAATAATAGAGGCACTAATAGGAGTTGATACTTCATATGACTTATGCAATAACTCAAGGTCAACATGGAAGTTTTCAGCAACAAAGAGGTAACCTAGGAAAGAGTGGCACTCGGATCAATCAAAGCATATACATCATGTCAAAGATTTTAAACATATTGGTAACAACATCAGGAACCACACCAACTTCTTGCCTCCTATGTAGAGCATAAAATCGATTGCGCCTCAGCGCACCACCTTGAGGACCACCTCTACCAAATGGAATTGCATTTGCACCCCTGACCTTGCCACGATTTCTTGGACAATCCACCTTTTTGTTTCCAAGTTCTTCACAATCAAGCATGCATTAGAACCCTTCAAACACGGGCCCTATGACTCTTCCCACATGTCGGATGCATCAATGAGAGCCAGAACACCAACACCTTGAGGCATAGGGAGGTCATCGGTGAACCCCCTTTTAGTAGCATGATGAGACCCTTGGTCTTGATGGAACCGGCCACCCCTTTCGAACTTATCCCCAAGACGGGCCCTCATGGCCTCATGCCCCCTTCTCTTCCTCAATTTGTCCTCCTCCATTTGCTCGGCATAGGTCATCAATCAAGACAAGTCCATATCATTAATTAGCATGGTGGATTGGCATTCTTCACTTGCTTAGTCGGAGACCCCTATCACAAACTTGTTCATCCTACATCTAGGATTGAACACCAAATGAGGAGCATATTTTGAAAGTTGATTAAACTTGAGGGCATACACCCTCATACTCATAGCACCTTCTTTCAAGTTCATAAACTTCACCAACGTAGCTTCCCTAAGCTCAAAAAAGAAAAATCAACTAAGAAAAGCCAATTTAAACTCCTCCCAAACCACCACATTACCGATCTCCTTCTCACCTTTCCATTGATCATACCATATTTGAGCTACCACTTCGAGTTGGTACACCACCAACTCTGCCTTTTCATTTGGCCCAACACCCATGATATTCAAGATCTTGTAGACCTCATCAATGAACTCTTGTGAATCTTCATCCACCTTTGAGCCATAGAACACCGGAGGATTCATCCTCATGAAGTCCTTTTACACAAGCTCCCAGGGTAGTAGCATGATGGGCTTAGGCCCCTTGATTAACTTGGTTGGCCATAACTTGGGCAAGCATAGTGAGAGCATCCCGGAGCTCACCATTGGTACGTTGCTCCTCGGGAGTTTGGGTCCTTCTTCCTCAAGTGTTTGCCATGATCTAGCATAGAAAAGAACAATCGTTAGGGGGGAAAACTTACCACAACTCTAGAGCATAATTTAGAACATAAAGAAGGGAAATATTTCTTAAAACGTCTCATAGCCTCTTATTAATAATCATGGTGTGCTTCACAACCATAAATAGGACTCAATCGACACAGTGTGTTGGACTCCGAGGATCTACCAACCTAATGCTCTAATACAATGTTTTTCATGACCCAAGCCTAGGGCCTAAGCGTGACATAGAGCAAGGGGAACCCAAAGGGACCCCAAGCAAGTCACTTGGAACATCATTACACATCCTTGGTCATGGAAGCAAATAAACAAGCATCAAGATATAATAAAGGGGGACAATCGGGGCTAGGAAAGCACTTTCATATCATAGACATCAAGAACAATAGAGTCAAGGCTCTTAGCATAGATACATAGCATATCCAACAAACACCTCCAACACATCGATAAAAACGGAGACCAGTATAAAGCAACTTGGCTTATCCTCATAGTCAAAATCGACAATAAAGAAGAGTGACTCAATACATAATAAGAGTGACATAGACTAAGGTCCCCGAAGTGGAGTACTCACCAACTAGCTTGAGTAGTATAGAACTAGCCATATGGAGGAGGAGGATAATCAACTCGAGCACCGATCCCTACATGGTGATATCATGTAGGAAGGAGTATGCGTTAGTACATTTGAATGTACTAAGTATGTTGGATGCAATGCAACAAGAATTAGGCATCACAGTCAAAACGCATAACAATAGGCAATAGGCATAATATAAAAATATGGCATGTATGATGAATGCATAAGTAAAACATGCTTAAGTATCACCAACTCATATAGGATATCATATGTGTAGAAGATACCATGCAAGATATCCAAAGTGCAAAGCCCTTGGTAGGTTAGTGATGATGCCGCCCCATCACTTAGGTCGTGAGGTAAAAACCTCTCACTAAATTGGTGATGATGCCACCCCATCACCTTGATGAAAGAAGTACAAACCTTTCACTAGGTCGATGAGTACAAAAATCCATCTAGGTTAGTGATGATGCCACCCCATCACTAGATAGAGAAGTACAAACCCTTCTCTAGGTTGATTAGTACAAACCCCCATCTAGGTTATCTGGTTTCTTAGTCCCCACGGATCGGGCATAGTCTAATGCAATAGTTTATGTAAAATTTATCATAGATATAAGCTCATTCCATCATCATATAGTCAATCATATCAGCTCTCATGCTTTGGACCTTCAACTCCTCAAGAAACCACATCTAGACATTTTATCAAACACTTAAAGAGTGTGTAATGCTAGTATAAAATCATGAAATATAGAGATGAAATTATGTAAGAAAATCCATTGTAAAACCATCAATCAACACCTTGCAACACCCTCAAGAAATATACATCAAAACCCCTACTCAAATCTTACAATAGACCAAAGATTTATAGCTCAAAACATAGCAAAACAGTCACAATTTCACATAGCTTTAACATAGTGTGCAGTGAATTTCATAATAAGCAAGACCCATTTGTAAATCAACTTGAAATCATGCAATTTGATTAAAAGGAGGATTGGGTATCATGGGTGAAAGGAACCCATTAAAGAAACCTACACACCTTAGCATGGAGATGAACTTGGTGATGATTGGAGATTCAGACTCAAAGCTTGAACAAGAACCTTGAAGGAAAACCTTAGCTTTGGATGAGGGTTTGAGATTTAAATTTGGGAGAGAAAATATGGTTAAGTGTTTGAGTGAGTATCAGGGAATATTAAGGATGATATGAGGGTGAAATAACGCTAAGTATGGGTAAAAACACGTTTGTGAACACTTAGGCCCAATACCTAAAAGCTTGGAAAGCACAAAAAATCACTAGAAAGAAAAATTCACCACTCCGCATCGCGGAGAGGATGTGAACACAACTTCTCTTCATCTGCGCGCCAGAGGCGCGGATTGGTCACAGGAACTTGTCACTTGAAAAAACATAATTGCTAATATTTCTCTCATAAATCAAGGATAGACCCTTTCTCCCCTAAGTTTGACCCCCTGAACAAAAATATGAAGTCGAATTTTTGATATCAAACATAGAATTTGGGATATATGGAATTTAAAATCCAAAGCATTCCAAGGCACATTTTCAGGAACTTTTTGGGATCGTTTTGGACCCTTATCCATCCCTTTCTTCACCCTATTCTGATCACTAGTATCATGAATGTCTTACGACTTAGAGCATCGACTACCATGTTTACTTTCCTAGGATGGTACAATATAGCAATATCGTAAATACTATATTAGCTCTAGCCATCTCCGCTGCTTCAAATTTAGATCTTTCTACTTAGAAGATATATTGCAGACATTTATGGTCTGTTTATATGTCAATGTGAACCCATACAAGTAGTGGCGACATATTTTTAAAGCAAATACAACTGTTGCTAGCTGAAGATTATGTGTTGGGTAGGTTTTCTCATGCGGTCCCAGTTGTCTCATCATATAACCGCTAACCCTACCATGTTGTATTAGTACACATCATAAGAAATTTCCCAAAGCATCACAATACACCACATATCCTTCCATGCCTTTTGGAAGTTCTGGTACAGGTGCGGAAGACAGCCTACTTTTCAACTCTTAGAAGCTTCTTTCAAATGCATCAGTCCATTGGGGCTTGGTTGTCATGTCTTTAACTTAGTTAGAGGTGCATAAATGTAAGAAAAACCTTCAATGAACCTTTTATAATAACCTGCCAACCCTATAAAGCTCGACACTTCTTCTCGTTGTTGTTGGCCTTGGCCAATCTTTCACGGCCTCTATCTTTTGTGAATCGACCCTTATGCATTCATATGACACAATATGACCTAACAATGTCACTCATTTAAACAAAAATTCACATTTGGAAAATGTGGCATGCAACTGCCGATACAAAGAACTTGTAAAACTTGTTGTAAGTGATTTGCATGGTCCTCTTCTGATCTTGAATACACCATAATATCATCTATAAATACCATCACATAGAAGAAAACCTTGAACACCATATTTATCAAATCTATAAAAATCATTGGTGCATTTGTTAGCCCAAATGACATAACAAGAAATTCAAAGCGAACCATATTGTGTCGTGAAAGCTATCTTGGGTATATCTTTCTCTTTCATCCTCACTTAGTGATAACCTAATCCCAGATCAACTTTTTTGCACCCTATAACTGATCAAACAAATCATCAATCTTGGGGAGGAGATATTTGTTCTTAATTGTCATTCTATTCAGTTGTTGATAGCTGATACACATTCTCAATGTGCCATGCTTTTTTGCACAAATAATACTAGTGCACCCCATGGGAACACATTTGGCCTTATAAAATTCTTTTCCAGTAAGTCTTTTAATTGCCTCTTTAATTTACTAATTATATCAGGGCCATTCTATATGGAGGGATATAGATAATTTAAGTTCCTGGAAGTAAATCAATACAAAAATCTACTTCTAATTCAAGAGGTAAATCTGGAAGACCTTTAGGAAACACACCAACAAATTTATTCACTACAGAAACATATTGAGAAGTTGGTGATTCTGCTTCCACATCCCTCACTCTAACTAAATGACATATATATCCATTTGGCATCATCTTCCTTGCCTTAAAATAGGAAATAAACTTACCCTTTTGTGCTCCAACATTGCCTTTACACTTGAGGAAAACTTCATTTTGCAAAGTGGAAGTACACTCTCTTAGTTCGATAATCCATGGTCGTATAGCAAGAAGACATGGATCTATACCCATTATAACATCAAATTCCACCATTTGTAGCTCTAGAAGCTTAGCCAATGTGTCATGATCACAAACACTCACTACAAAATTGTAATATACCCTTCTAGCTATAATAGACTCACTGGTTTGTGTAGACATCTCAAATGGTTTATTCAATAATTTAGGTGTTCTTTTAAGCTTCCCAATAACTCGTGAAGTGATATTTGATAGTGTAGAACTAGGGTCATCTAATGCATATACATTATGTGAAAAGATAGACAATATACCTATAACTACATCGGGTGAAGCATCCAAATTCTGCCGACTCCCTAGAGCATAGGTGCGATTTTGGACCCCACTATAGCTACCTGCCTCTTTAACACCTCTACCATGACCTGTAGGAACTTGTTGACCCCTACCTACTAGAGGCACTGATGATGATAATGCAATAAGTTATCTACTAGGTTGTACTACATCACCCATGCATCTTCTCAAATAATCTCTCATTATATGCCCTAGCACATCACACCAATAACAAACATTTATCCCAATGTCACGTGTACCTAAATGATTCCTCCGATATTGTTTGCAAGGCTTCCTAGAAGGAATTAGTTGGCTTGCCAGATATCCTGTTGTCCTCACACCTTGGCCTTCACTTCATTTCCCAAACTTAGTACTCCTAGACCCTTAAAGTTGTGGTGGAGAGCTAGTTGCAAAGTAGAGGATGATGGCCTAGGCGGTCTATCAGAAAATCGAGGCCTAAGCTTACCTTGGGATGGTGTAAACTACCCTATAGATCAGGCCTTCTTGGACTACCCCCTTTGTAACTCTTCTATCCTTCTCCTTTGCCTTTGATCCTCCAATTTTGGTGCAAAAGCTTGCATCCTTGCTATATTTATGTCCTTATTAAAAGAAGCAATGGTACAATCTCTAACAAGATATGAATCTAATCTATCCATGTATCGATGAACTTTTCCATAGTATCAACTACATTATGGGGATACCTAGTCAGGGAATCAAATTGGAGACTATACTCTTTCATGCTCATATTCCCTTGGTGGAGATTTAAGAATTGATCTACACGGGCCTCTCAAATCTGTAATGGCACTAATGGTCAAGAAATGCCTTTTTGAACTACTCCCAAGTAATTGGAGGTGTATCTGTACCCTTAGATTGCTTCCAAGCTTCATACCACAGTATTGTCATACCTTTTAGTCTATACGTTGCTAGCTCAACAACTTCTATACCACTCACATGTATAATGTCCAAGGTGTATTCGATCTGATCAATGAAGTCTTGTGGATCTCTATTAGGATCTGACCCAGTGAATGATAGGGTTTAAATTAGGGAATTCATGTATCTACATGCTAGATACCTATCTACACTACTTGGCACTTGTAACCGGACCTTCTTGTCATGACCGTAGCAAGCAACTATATGAGTCAATAGTTGGGCTGCATTTATCAGATCTTGTATGATAGCATCAGCTAATGGCTCTAGGGAAATTTCACTACTCTCTGGTTCATCCGCGGATGGAGGAGTATGAGATGTTCTTGATAGAGACTCATCTTGATCCTCATTTTGTTGTCTAATCTGACTTGTTCCACCAACTACCATGTCTACCTCCTTTTTTTTCCTTTACTTTTCCTTGTTTTTGGCATACTTAGAGTACAAAAGAATTTAGAGTTTAGACACAATCCACCTACAACATTTAACTCTATGGCGTGATCTAAAGAATAAAAAGAAAGTGACAACTCCTAAACGAAACATAGCCTCCTACTTATAAATATGTTGCACGACACATCCATAAGCAAGACTCTACACAGACACGGCTTTGTAGACTTCCGATGATGACCTGCTCTGATACAAATTGTCATGATCCAAGCCTAGGGCCTAGACGTAGCCATGAATGGGGAACCTAGAGGGACCCCAGACAAGACTCTTAGCATATCATTACACATCCTTGGTTGCGAAAGCAAGTAAAATGAGAATAACAGCTTGTAAAATAGGGTTAAGGAGGGCTAAGGGAATACCCTTCATGACATAAACAACAAGAGTCAAGAGAGAGTCAAACTCATAGCATTGTACATAACATATCCAACAACACCTTTAAACCTTAGATGCTTAATGGGGGAAAAGACAACCAACCGAGCTCACCCTCATAGTAATGATAATAGATAATCCAAACATACAAGACATAGTCTAAACATAAGCTTGAGAGAAGATAGATATTGTTACCGGACTTGAGGACACACAATAAGATAAACTGAACAATTCGTCTAGCCACGAGGAGGATCCATAGAAGCTCGGTTCCTACATGTTGATTCGTGTAGGCATATAGTATGCATTCGTACATTTGAATGTACTAAGTCTGTAGGATGCAATGCAATAAGAGATAGGTATCATAGGAAATATGCATAATCATAAGAGTAAATAGCATACTGACAATATGACATGTATGAATGATGCTTGAAGCAAAACCGTGCTTATATAGAACAGAATACGAGTGTAACGAGTGACCATTATAGTGCAATCCAAGGCCTACCACCTCCTTGAGAAGTGCATGAGGTAGAAACCCCTTCATGAGTTTGATGGAGTACAACCCCCCAACAAGGTTGATGGGTACAAACTCCCAACAAGGTTGATGGGTACCAACCCCCAACAAGGTTGCCCGGGCCTACCACCCCCCGAGCTAGGTGATCGAGGTACAAATCCCTCAACAAGGTTACCAGGGCCTACAACTCCCCAAGCTAGGCTTGGTCATCTCCAATACTATAGAGGTAATATCATATATATATATATATATATATATATATATATATATATATATATATATATACACATATACACACACACACACAAAACACACACACACCC
>JAPFFP010069586.1:0-24654 GCA_026153255.1 Solanum medicagineum
AGACACATAAATAAAATATTTATAAAAAGGAAATATATATAAGAACGAAAAGATTATTTAATTTTTAAATTAACATAATAGGAAAAGTTAATTATCTAATCTAAAATTATAAATTGAAAATTCTAGATTATATATTAAAAACCTCAACTAAAAAGATATATATATTTTCATTAATGTTTAAAATAAACTAAAACAAACTTATTCTCAAATGGGACTCTATTTTATATGATTTTCAAATTATTTTAAGCAAACCTACTAATATAGGATAAAATAAAAAAAATAAATTAAAATTTAAAAGAAAATTCAATTTAGCTCTTCATATATACACACACACACACACTAATAATAATAATAATAATAATAATAATAGGGTATTAAAATCTTAGGTTCGGTCAATATTTACGTGTATACAGCTTGCCCCTCTTTGACTTAAAACACGAAGAGTTTGTAGACAAAAAAGTAAACAGCGTGACAATTTTTGACCGCACTCTTATTTGTGAGGAAAATATGCAACCGAGTATTGGTTTTGGACAACCTACATATCCCGAGTCATAAGGGAATCCAGTCACATGTAGTTCAAGGAAGTGAAATGAAGAGTTGGAAGCGAGGTGAGGTCCATCGAGGCTCCAGTTCACAGCTCCTATTTTTACATACTGATGTGCTGTCAAAATACAACACATTTGATATCTAAAACAAGGGATTTTGAGTGTTCTCAATGCGACTTTTTATGGTTTTTATGTATTTTGCTTTTTTTTTTTTGCAGAAAATACAAGTTGGCCTAATTTTGGGGAAAAGTAGCAGATTTTGTTGAATTTGAGGATCTATGAGACCCACTACGAGTTGTAACCCAAGCTATGAGTTGTAGGGGATGATCGTAGCAATTAACAATTTCCAAAATCAAAATGTGAGAATTTGAAGTTCAGCCATACGAGCTCAGGGTACGGGTCATAGTCCTTACCGCGACTACTAGAAGGGGGCCTCGTAGCGATTAACAATGTTGAAGAAAATTGGACCAAGAACTGCAAGCATGGACAAAGAGAAGGTACTACGAATCATAGACCAAAATACAACTCGTAGGTGTGAACCATAGCAGCCAAGTCTAAAATGCCAAGTGATGACAATGAAAGCACGATTACGGCTCGTAGGGTGACCTACGAGCCATAGCAGCTGTCGACCTGAAGTTTCTAATTATTTTAAGGACCTTTTTGTAAATAGTATAAATAGTTTATGTTAGGGTTTTAGAAAAAGATTCCACAGTTTTTAGAGATTTTTAAAGAGAGAAGCTACTAATTCTTAGATTATTGTAGGGTTTTAGAGTAGAAAATTAGGGTTTTCACTTTGAGACTCAAATTGGGAGTTCGGAATCACTTGGATTTAATTTCATCATTCAAACTTATGAATCCAAATTCAAGGTGGTTTTATTGTTCTTCATTCTTCTTGGGTATTTGCCTGTATTATCCATTTTTCTTCATTTTGCTTGTTCTTTAATGATGGCCAACATTAAACCCCGCCTAGTGTCATGATCCTGATCAAGGTAGTGATGAATAGAAAAAGGAAATGGGTGACAAAATTCGATCAATGTGTTCTCGTCTAATCAACCTATCTTGTCCAAGGAGAGGTTGCCTGGGACAATAGGTAATGGTTAGTTTGGCACACTATGGTAGCCAGCCAAGCGCCATAGTAAAATTCGATCTTCACCTTTGCCCAAGGGTTGGAAGAGCCTAAGTTACCATCCTACATGTATTATCCTAATTTAGGTTGTGTTATCCGGGGTATTTGAGTTAGTGAATCATGGGTATCATAATTTTCTGAAGTTTCTCTCTAATTTGATTGTCTTTTTGCTTTATTAGTATAGTTTTACTTTACTACATATCATTACAAACCCCGTTTTTATTGAAAATAGAGTTATTTGATGCTTAAAATGATTGTTGGTGAATCAATGCGGAAAAACCCTGTATTCCCTTGGGATTCGACCCTAACCTATGGTTAGGTTTTATATTTGACAAATGATCGCTTTATCCTCAAAGTGAGAGATACTGTTTGAGCGTGATCAAAAGTAATGGTGCTGTTGCCGTGTAATACAACAAGGTTTTGACTTGATTTCACTAGTAATTAATTCAAGTGTTGATTGCTGAATTCTCTTGTATTTTACTTTTATTTTTATTTTTGTTAGTATTTCTTTTTATACAGGAACATTGTGGAGTTACATTTTCTGCTTCAGCCAATACAAATATCCAATAAGTTGTCAAGCGAATGGATGATGAGAAGCTCCTTATCACAAGTGATCTACTTCAATCATTGCAAAGGCGTGGGCTATTCTACGATTAGCCATCAGAAGACCCGCATGATCATTTGCAGAAATTTGCAGAAGTGTGTAGGGACATTTTGGGAACGCAACATCCAACTATGGATGTTATGGTACTTCAAGTCTTCCCATTGACTCTTAGAAGTGATGCTACTATCTGGTGGTTTGAACTCCCTCAGGATGTGTGCTCAAACTGGGTGGAGCTAAAAAGAGCCTTCCTAGCAAGGTTGTATGTTAGACCAAACTAGTTTAAACTTCAAGACCAAATCCTCAACTTCTAGCAAATTCCAGGTGATTCGCTAAGCACGACATGAGGGTAATATAAAGAATGCCTGGGAAAAGCTCAAGCTTATGGTCTTTTGGATAAGTTATTGATAGAAAGTTTTTATAGAGCTTTGAACTCAGAATAGCAAGGTCAGGCTGATGCTCTACTGGGAGGAGAACACTTGGCCTTTTTAAGAAAACCGTTTGCAGAAGTTGCTGAACGTATGAACAAACTGGCTGCTATTCATCAAGTATACAATCCTATGCATGAGCAACAAGCTACCTACATGAATACATCCAGTGAAAAATCTAGCCAATAGGGAGAGAGTGGTGTGAATACGTGGTTCAGATTACCTCATAACCAATGCGTTGGAGATGGAACCTCTAAGGTTGAGAACATGTTTGCCAAGCCGATAAAGAGAATGGATGCACAAGAGGAAATCTTGAGGGAAGTCAAGCTTGATGTTATTAAGATAAACTATAAAGTTGACCAACATTCGTTCACAATTCAACATCTCAATAACAAATTCGAACTTGTTTCTATGCAACTTGAGCAGATTCAGCGAAGCTTGTTGAGCAAAGAAAAGCCTTGTGAAGGAGGGATATCAAAGTTTGAGGAATTCTGAGTACTCAAGATGACTTTATCATGCCACCACATTAAATAAGGCACTTCTTGGGAGGCAACCCAAGTACTTACCATGTTTTTGCTTATTTTGATTTTATTTTACTGTGTAAATTTATGAGTAGTGGTTTAATTGTGTTTTTATTTTTCTGTTAAGAAATTGAATTGGTTACATATTGGTATTATGGTGTAATTTGAGAAAATTGTGCAGGTTCAGGATATAACAAAATGTTTGTAGAAATTGGCATTGGAAGCAACCTCTACGACCAAGCGTATGAACCGTAGTGTGCACTATGACTCGTAGTGATGTCTCGTAGAGGATAACAGTGATGTCTTGAAGTTGTCATGCACACTACGAGCTAACCTTATGATTCGTAGTCCCCCTACGAGTCGTAAGAGGGGTTCGTAGTGCCCAAGTGAGTTTTTAAAATATTTCTTAGTGTTGAGCAACCTACGAAACCTAGACCTACGGGCTGTAGTTAGAGCTACGACCCGTTGTCGGGCTTTCGTAGACTCGACTCACACAATTTTAAAATTTAACCTAGCATGTTTCAAAAGGGGTCAAAATTATTTTGAGTCCAATTTGAACCCTAATCCTTCCAAATTAGTTCATAAACTCTTCCCCCCAATTCCTCTGACCACTTTTCCATTTATTGTCCTCGATTTTCGGCCAATATTCTGCCAACTTCTCCAGTAACTAGGGTTGTACACTCCCTTATTCCATATCCTTCATTTTAATCACCACTTCCTACAGTATGTCCCTTGGTTCATTTTTTCTCTCAGAGTGATTTAGTTTTTGAAATGATTGAATATGTGATGCTATGGTTAGGGCGTATAATTTGTAGATGGGGTATATTTGAGATAGAATCAGGGTTGTGTCAATTGAAAGCAATTTTGTAAACCCTCTGTTGAGTGCCTTGGTTATGTTGGTTTGCTTGATGATCATACGATTTTTTGATGTGTTTAATCAAGGACATTATGCATGGATTAAGTAATTTGTAATGTGATCATATCACGATTATGAGGATAGTTATATTGATAGGTTAAAGTTTTTAATCGATGAATGTATAATGTGTTTGTTGACTTGTTCCCTGAGTGTTGTTCAAAGTGTGATTGCTTGAGTTTTTGGTATGATTTGGGGACTGTTACATAGATGCAATACAGATGATGTAGAGAAATTATATTTGATGGTATATTCTTTGGTAGGATATTGATGATGGGATAGATTCTTGATTTTAATGTCATGCTTGGGTGTCGGGTATTTTGTGCTTTACCTATAGATAAAATAGGTTTACTTTGATGTTGCTTATTCATGTTTTGATTTAGTTTGAAGTCCGTGTGGTGAAATGATAGGTACTTCAGGTACCTGTTATTCTCTGCTACGAGAGCCTCCTATGACCTATAGAATCATCTACCAGTCGTAATTATCTCTCATAGGGAATAACAGTGACCTCAGGACCTTGAACATTTACCATATGAGACCCACCTATGGGTCATAGTCCGATCTTCGAACCGTAGTGGGGTCTCGTGGACTTAAGTTTGTGTTATATTTTGTAAGATGAACCCTGTATGAGACTTCTCTACGATTCGTAATCAAGGCTATGAGTCGTAATTGCGTCTCATACTTAGTTTGAGTTTCTAAAATTGTGAAGCACCTGTGGACTACGAGGCCACAATATGACTCGTAGTCTCCGCTATGAGTCATACCAGGGTCTCGTACCTGCCAACTGCAACTGATACAGTGTTGAATTTCTTGTTTTTTTCTTTTTCTTTCTTTTGTTGATGTTTGCATGGGGCTAATTGTTGGTTTTTGATATTTTCAGGTATAATGGCCCCCAAAAACAGAAATGCAACTATCAGGGCCTTCAATTAGAGACTTCGCGATGAAGATTCAGACTATGAGCACTCCTATGGTTCAAATGAGGTCCACAATGTCTGGATTGACCCTGAGGTGCAGGTGCCTCAGACAATAGCTAGGGCTGCTCAAACCCTGATGCAGGTAGAGAACACCTCCCATTCTGACGAGGAGGGCAGTGAAGATGGGTTTGAGTCAGAGGATACACCACAGGATGGAGGAGCAGCCCAGTCCTCGATTGCCCCGTCTATTTCTGATACAAATCCTCAGTATGATTGATAGGGTACTGAGGGCATGGAGGCCATTTACAGACAGGGGTTGAAGCTTAAAGGGCCGGGGAAGCCAGTGAGATCATTTTATGAGGAGCCTCGATTGGTAGACACAAGCCTGATCCATTTCCCAGTATTATAGGCTGAGATAGAGTGACATGGGCTCAGGTGGTTGACAGAAAAGCTGGCAAATACTCCCGACTCCTAATGTGAGAATTCTATGTAGCTTATATTGCTACCATTCTACTAGATCTTCCCAAGGGGAAGAAGGCTCTCGATTGGCCCAGATTGAGAGACGTTCTGGTTAGAGGCTGGAGGGTCGACATCTCGAAGGAGACGATCCGCTGTATACAGTTTGGGCCTACATATAAATCACCGGAGTCTACAACTGAGTATGATTGGAAAATTTACTAGATTAGATAGGCTGTCATTTCTAAGAGTGTGGACCAGCGGACGGAGCTCTTGAGATAGGTGGCTAGTCAGATAGCGGAGTGTGGTCTAGAGCCTACATGGTCACTGAGCATTGTTAATCCAAATTTTGGTGGCCCATCATCAGGTCTCACATCCGATCCACTTTCTCAGATAATATCATTACGTTGGAGCAAGCGGTTCTACTAGCCAGCATATTAGTTAGCTATGATATTCATTGGGCGCACCTGATAGATGAATAGATCCATGAGTCGGCACTCCGGAGATCCACACACATGCCATTCTCGGTGCTGATCCACAAATTATGCATGGATGCACAGGTGTGAGTTTCACTTCATCTAGATCCACATTTTGAGGCCCTTCACACCATGCATCTCAGCCTGTTCAAGGCTTCTGAGAACCCAGTGGCACTTCAGCGGGTAGTACCTCCTTCTATGCCCAATACTTTTATTTTAGAGCCACCTGCCGAGTGTTTGACGGCTACCACCGCTACTATTCTAGCTGCTGGCATTACTGCTGAGGGACCAGAGCAGCGTGAGGTATCTGATCTTGAAATGGGTCCCACTATAGTCGCACCCGCACCAGAGCCATCTACATCATTGACTCCTCATGCATACATTATGTCTGTTATTGCTTTTCAGGCTATGGCTTGGAGATTATCACGGGCTGAGGCTCAGTTAGCCCAACTCACGTTGCAGATTCAGTCATGGGTCCAGCAGACAGTTCAGGCATCGGAGGATAGATGCAAGGCATTCACCACTTCAGTTGTTGATCAGAGGATTGCTACGGTGGATGCTCGAGCCGATGCCTTCGATGTGGTAGTTCAAAAGAGACTTGCAGAGACCCAGTGTACAGATTTGTTAGCCTTTAGTCAGGAGTTGAGAAAGTTTAAGGCTGAGTTGATTGCATCATTGACGGCTTCGATCCCAGTTCTTGAGTCTACACCTGTAGATGAGCCACTTTTGGACATGTTTGAGGAGGATCGACCGCAAGCTCCCGGGAAGAGATATATGGAGGAGACTGATGCAAAGGAGGGGCATAAACGGCAGAAGATCTCCGAGAAGAATGAGGAGCTGGAGGAGTAGATCACTGAGTTCGTTCTGAAATCATTGAGAGAGGAAGAAGAGATGAGGAAAGCTCAGGAGCTTGATAGATTGCAAGGCGTTGGCTCATCCAGCACGACTACATCACAGACTACCCCGCAGGAGGGGGATGCTCATAAACAACTGGATACTAATGCTTAGGCACCATTTGATGTTTGACTTTTAACTCCCTGTTCTTATTGTGTTTTTTTTTACCTTGTACATTTGAGGACAAAGCACTTATTTTTTGTGGGGTGTGGGTAGTTATGGACTAGGGTGAAGTCTGAGTAGCATTTTTTCCATAACTATCCTAGTTTTTGATCCCGAGGTTTTCTTGTCTGTGTTCTTTTGCCTTGTGGATTTTTATTTTTATGTTGAACCGACATATTTTGGATCTTGTAGATAATTTTTGTGGTATATGGTGATTAAACTCTAGACATGTATATTGTTTTGATGGTTTATGATTTTTTTTAAAAAAATTATTACACTTGAAAAGTTTTGTTGATTAGTAGTTATTTAGTGATCATGCATGTTTGAATGGTTTAGCAATGTTAGTTCTGACTAAGTAAAGGCAAGTTGATACTTGATGCATGATCTGTTCGTCTATGTTGGCTATGTATGCAATGCCATGTGCATGTGAGATTGATGTGCTGTCAAAATACAACACATTTGGTGCCTAAAACAAGGGATTGTGTGTGTTCTCAATGTGACTTTGTATAGTTTTTATGTGTATTGTGTTTATTTTTGCAGAAAATACAGGTTGGATTAATCTTTGGGAAAAGTGGCAAATTCTTTTGAATTTAAGGACATACGAGACCCAGTACAATTCGTAGCCCAAGCTATGAGTCGTAGGGGATGATTGTAGTGATTAACAACTTTCAAAATCAAAATCTGAGAAATTTGAAGTTCAGCCATACGAGCCCAGGGTATGAGTTGTAGTCCTCACTATGACTCATAGAATAGGACCTCGTAGTGATTAACAGTGTTGATTTAATTTGGACCAAGAAATGCAAGATTGGACTACGAGAAGGCACTATGAGTCATAGACCAGACAATGAATCGTAGTGTGGATCATAGCAGTCAAGTCCAAAATGCCAAGTGTTGACTAAGAAAGCCCGATTACTACTTGTAAGTCACCCTACAAGTCGTACCTACGAGCTGTAACTGCTGCCGATCAGATTTTCTAATTTATTTTGTGTCATTTTTGTAAATACTATAAGTTAGGGTTTTTAGAAGAGAAGAATCAGATTTTAGAGACAATAGAATCTTTCTAGAGTGAATATTTTAGGGTTTTAGAGTAGACAACTAGGGTTTTACTCTGAGGACCTAATTTGGGGATTAGAATTACCTGTAATTCAATTCATCATTCAAGCTTGTGAATCCAAAATCAAGGTGATTTATTATTCTTCATTTTCCTTGGGTAATTTCTTGACTATGTCTATTTTATTCATTGTTTGTGTTTTTGCCCAGTAGCTAAACCCCACATCTTGCGGTTGTGGGAACCATAAGTAGCTAGCTTGAAATAACTCAGATTATTTGCATTTATTTAATTGGGTATTTGCATGTATTATCCATTTTCCTTCGGAGTGCTTGTTGTTTGATGGTGGCCAACATCAAACCCCGCCTAGTGTCATGATCCCGACCAAGGTAGTGATGAATAGGAAAAGGAAATAGGTGACAGGATTCGATTGATGTGTTCTCGTCTAATCAACCAAACCTAACCCCATAGTAGCCGAGCAAGCGCCATGGTGAAATTCGACCTTCACCTTTACCAAAGGGCTAGAAGAACCTAAGTTACCATCGTGTATGCAATGTCCTAATTGAAGTTATATTATCCGGGGTATTTGAGTTAGTGAATCATGGGGAACACAATTCCTAAGTTGCTCCTCAAATTGATTGTCTCTTTGCTTTAATTAGTATAGTTTGTAGTTATTTCAATCAAATTGCAAAACCCCCCTTTTTAGAGAACATACTTGGTTGACGCTTGAAATGATTGTTGGTGAATCAATGTGGTCAAACCCCATATTCCATGTGAATTTAACCCTAGCCTTTGCTTAGGTTTTATACTTGACGCGACCGCTTTACTGTTAGAGCGTGAAGATCAAATTTATGGCGCCTTTGTCGAAGAAGACGACTAGGTTTTGACTTGATTTCACTAGTGGTTAATTCAAGTGTTTATTTCTATATTCTCTTCTATTTTACTTTTGTTTTTGTTAGCTTCTTGTGTATAGAAATATCGTGGTGGTCTCACTTTTGCTTTGGCCGAACACAAAGATCTAGCAAGACACTAAGCAATGGCTGGAGAATAACTCATCATCACAACTGATCTACTTTAATCACTACAAAGAAGTAATCTGTTCTATGGTTAGCCATTTGAAGATCCTCGTTCCCATCTACAAAAGTTGGCACAAATATGTAGAGAGGTTATGGGAACACAACAAAAGTTGGCGTCATAGCTCTTCAGATCTTTCCATTGACTCTCAGATGTGATGTTGCAAACTGGTTGTTTACACTTCCCTAAGATGTTTGCACTAACTGGGCAGAGGTGCGAAGTGTTTTCTTAACCAATTTACATGTTAGACCTGACAAGCACTAACTGCAGGACCCAATCGTCAACTTTCAACGACTTCCAGGAGATTCAATAAGTATAACATGGGAAAGATATAATGAATGTTTGGGGAGGATTCAAAATCATGGTCTGTCAGATGATGAAATCGTGGCAAGCTTCTACCGAGCACTAAATTCCGAACAACAAGCTCAGGCAGATGCTTTATTTGGAGCAGATTGTTGGTCATTATTTAGGAAGTCATTTACTGAAGCCACTGAGTGCATGGATAAATCCTCTGCTATATATCAAGTGTATCAGGCAATTCAAGAGCAACCAATAGCATACACTGGCTTGTCTGGGAAAAGCTCTAGCCATAAAGTAAAGAGCAGTGCAAATATTCGGCTTAAGTTACCATATCAACAGTGCACTGTGGATGAATCTTCTGAGATTGAGAGTATGTTTGAAAAGCTGATCAAGAGAATAGATGCATAGGAGGATATGTTGCGGGAGATTAAGTTCGACATCATCAATATAAATTATAAGGTGGATCAATAGGCATTGGCAATTCAACGACTTGATGACAAGTTCTATCTTGTTTCCAAGCAACTAGAGCCTATGCAAAGTGATAGAAGGAGAGGTACATGAGCTGATGATAAGAGATCATCAATTCTTTAGGAAGTCTGAGTAGTCAAGATGACTAAGTCATGCCACGATGTTAAACAAGGTGCTTCTTGGGAGGCAACCCAAGTACTTTTCTTGTTTTTGGCTTATTTTGAGTTTATTTTTATTGCATCAATTTCTAGGTAGTAAATTGATTGTGACTTATTTTTCTCTTTTAAGACTTTGAATCAGTTGTATGTTTGGATATTGGTATATTTGAGATCAAGGTTTGCAGGTATTGAACAAGTGCAGGAAGTTTGAAGAAAATAGCATTGGAAGTAGCCTCTACGAGCAGGCCTACGATCCATAGTGCTCACTATGACTTGTAGTCATTCCTCGTAAAGGGTAACAATGATGATTTAAAGTTGGTTTTCCCACTATGAACCAACTGTACGACCCATAGTCCAAGTATGAGCCGTAAATGGGGTTCATAGTGCCCAGGTATGTTTCTGAAAATTTTCTAAGTTTTCAGTGGTCTACGAGACCAAGACCTATGGGTCATAGTCAAGCCTATGACCCATAGTTGGGGTCTAGTAGACCCGAATCTGTGATTTTAAAAGTCGTCCCGGTGGGGGTATTTAAATGGTCAAAATTCATTTGACCCTTAGATCCCCCAAATCAAACCCTAATAGTTCTCCAAATTATTCCTAAACAATTTCCCCACTATTCCGATCAAATTCACGGCATACCCATGTCATTTTTTCGGCAATTTTTCTGGTGACCCTCCTACGACTAGAATTTTGGCTCCCTTTTTGTCTCATTTTTGTTCATATTTTATCTTATTTCCTTGAGGTATGTTTCTTGGTTAAATTTCATGCCCAAACTATGGTGTCTTTTGAGCTTCTTTAATGATTGTGTGTTTGAAATTAGTATCAAGAGTTTTCATGGGAAAATATATGCATGTGAATGAGAACTAGGGTGTTTGTCGATTAGAATTCCTGATATTGACCTTCATTGTGAAATTGCCCTTATTGCTTGGTTGTGATGATCATATCTTGCCATGTATTGTTGATTACATATTCCAATTAAGTATGTGATGGTTCATTAATTTACTAAGTCATGGTGGTATGAAATTATGTCTTGGGTATGTTTATCATATTGAAAAATGGTGGTTTGAGTGATTATGTATATGCTTGTAGATCCAATCCCATGAAAACTCATGTTTGGTGCAAGTGATTTTGTTATATGTTCTGGGATTGACCATTTTAGGATTCTTGAATGTGTTAGGGAGTTGATGTCTGATTGTTTGTCATTGGAAAGAATTTTGGTTTGATTCTTGGTTGCAATATCATACTTGGGTGATGGATATATTTTTATGTGTAATATATTGTTGAAATCTTGCTTCGATGTTGTTTACATTTGTGTTTGAGTGAATTTTGTAATTCATTTGGTGAAGTTACAGGCACCTCAGCTACCAAATGTTCCCTGCTATGATTACCTCCTATGACCCATAGAAGGACCCAAGGGCCGTAGTTGCCCCTCATAGGGGAAAACAGTGACCTTAGGTTTCTTAAAATTCACCATATGAGATCCACTTATAGGGCATAGTGTCCACTACAAACTGTAGTAAGGTCTCGTGAACTTGTCTTGTGATTTATTTTGGATACTGAAAATCGATACGAGCCCAGTCGATGACCCGTAGTCACGAATACGAGTCATAACTGACCCTCATACTAGAGTTTAGTATAAACTGTTGCTAGGCACCTATGGACTACGAGACCACAGTACGACTCGTAGTCTTCACTATGAGTCGTAACTGAGCTTTGTACCTGCAACTGGTGTAATGTTGATTTTATTGAGTGTTTTCCTTTTGTTGTTTATTTTTGTTCTTTTATCTATTTTTGTTATTTGTTCAGGTAACTTGGTGCTAATTGTTGGTTTGTGGTGAATGTTTTAGGTACAATGGCTCCAAAAAATAGAAATGCAGCAATTTGGTCTTTCAACAGGAGGCTAAGGGACTAAGACTCCGATAATGAATACTCTTAGGGCTCAAATGAAGAACCCAATGTCCAGATTGACCCTAAGGCTCAGAGGCATCAAACTAGATCTCACACCGCGCGGACCACAATGGAAGTTGAGAGTACCTCCCAGTTCGATGAGGAGGGAAGCGTGGATTGGTCCGAGTCTGATGAGGTGCCTTAGGGCGAAGGAGTAGCTCAGCCCTCGGTTGACCCATCCATTTCTGCTGATGATCCTCAGCACCACTGATGGGGAATAGTGGGTATGGAGGCTATCTACCAGTAGGGATTAGTGCCTTAGGGCTAGGGGAAGCCCATGAGGCCATTCTATTAGGAGACTCGATTAATTGATTCAGGGTCGACCCGTGTTTCTGAACTAGAGGCTGAGCTAGATAGGCATGTGCTTCAGTGGCTGACAGCAAAGCTGAGTAAGTATGCCTACTTCTAGTCCGAGAGTTCTACACAACATACGCAACCACTATCCTCAGAGATCTTCCCAAGGTGAAGAAAGCTATTGATCAGCCCCAGTGAAGAGAGGTCCTAGTCTAAGGACAACAGGTGAGCATTTCAGAGGAGAGCATCCGCAGAGTATAGTTTGGGCCTACTTACAGAGCACCCCTGTCCACAGCCGAATATGATAGTCGTATTGATAAGACAAGATGGGATGTGGTTGGGAAGAACATGGACCTAAGGATCAAGCTCCTGAGATTGGTGGCTAGTCAGATATCAGATAGTGACCCCGAGCCTACATGGGTCGCCACACACATCGAGCCCATTGTGAAGTCTCATCTCTCCTTCCCTACAAACTTTTGGTGGTCTAATATCTAATCTCGCATTTGACTCACATACACTGATAATGTTATCACTTTTGAGCGAGCGGTCCTACTAGCCAACATCTTAGCTGGCTATGACATTGAGTAGGCTCGTGTGATGGCCGAGCAGATTCATGAGTTTGTACTTTAGAGGAATACATCCATTCCCTTTCCTATCTTGATTCATAAGCTATGTATGAAAGACGGGTGCAAGTCTCCATATATCTTGGTCCACATGTCGAGGCCCTCCATGCCATGGATCCCAGCCTAATCAAGGCTGGCGAAAATCCGGTGGCCCTCCAGCTATCAGCACCTCCGCCTATTCCTGAGCCATTTCCTCCTGAGCCAACTACAAAGGGTTTGACTCCAACTGCCACTACCACTACTCTTGCTGCACCAGAGCAGCCTACAACAACTGAAATCAAGGTGGGTTTGTCCACAACTGCACCTACACCAGAGCCATCTAGACGTCAGCTGCCTTATGCAGACTTCCCTATTATGTCTACTATTGCTTTTCAGGCTATGGTTTGCAGGTTATCCAGGACAGAGGCCTAGCTAGCTTGATTGATGCAGCAGATCAAACCTTCAGTCCAGCATATATTTAAGGCTTCGGAGGAGAGGTCCAAGGCATTCACCCTTTCAGTTATGGATCAGAGGATTTGTACGGTGGATGCCAGGGTTAACGCTTTTGAGGCCAGAGTCCAGAAGAAGCTTGATGGGATCCAGTCTGCTGACATGTCTACCTTCCAGTAGGAGTTGTCCAAGTTTAAGGCCGACTTGCTTGTATCACTAGCAACCCTGACCACAGCTCCAGAGCAGGCACTTGCTGGTAATGATTTGATTGGTTTATTTGCTGTAGAGGATCCACCGCATGCTTTTCGGAAGAGGCCGATAAAGGAGACCGATGATGAGGAGGGGTATAGGTGGCAGAAGACTTTTGAAGGGCAAGAGGAGTTAGAGGAGCAGCTTACGGAGTTTTTCATATAGAGACCACGACAGGAGGAGGAGCAGAGGAGAGCTCTAGAGCTAGAGAGATTGCGCGGAGTTGCCTTATCTAGCACAACTGCAGCCCAGACTACTCCAGAGGAGAGAGCCACCCATGACCAACCAGATGCCGGTGCTTGAGCACCATTTTTTATGTTTGCAATATTTCGATCCCTATTTTTATGACTTTTTTTTGGATATTTTGTTCTTTTTACTGTTTTTGGCACATACTTTGAGAACAAAGTAACTTTTTTTGGTGGGGCATGGGTAGTTATGGATTAGGGTGAAGTCCAAGTAGCCTTTAGTCCATAACTAACCTCATTTTGGTCTCCCAATATTTTTTCACCGTGTTTCTTTTTCCTTGTGGATGATTTTTACTTTTATGTTGAATCGGCACGTCTTTAGGTGTTTTGGGTAATGTGTTGATATATGGTAATTACTTTTGGCATGTACATAGTTTCGAATAGTTTTTTTATGATATGTTTTGGAAAATTGGTACCCATAAAATATTTGTGAATTGTGGTTATCTTTTGCAATCTTGCATGTGTGAATGATTTGGTAATGTTTGTTCTGACTAAGTGAAGGCAAGTTGATATTTAAAACATGAGCTATGTGTATGTAAGCAATGCCATGTGTGTGTGAGCTGAATGTTGTTGTGTTGATGCATTGTTTACTAATTCAGAACTTGCCTTGTTACTCCGAGTTGGACTGGAGACTGTGTGGAATAGGAAGGGATCTTAGGACATTGTTCTTTAATTAAGTCCACTTTTGCCTAAATGACCCACCAAATGAAAGATTTTGCCCCTTGTTCCAAATGTTTGAGCCTTACATGAACTTTTCTTTCGTAATATCTAGCTAGCCTAACCTTATTTAGTTAAACACCTTGATATTGGCCTTGGTCTTTCCTTGAACATTGTGAACCTTGATTGAGGCTGAAAGCCTAAGCTGAGAGTGGCTACCAAAAGTGGCCCTAGTTTGGGGATTGGATATTGTGTACTTCACCTCAGGCTAAAAGCCTAAGTTGAGGGTGGCCTATATTGTGGTATAATAGCAAAAATGAGGTGATTAGTTGGGAGTAGAAGAAAGAATGGAAAGTCATGTATCGGGCAAGAAACAAAAAGAGAAAAAGATGCCTTAGTATGAGTTAGAATAGAAAATTGAGTTTAAAAATAATGCACAAGCTGAAAAATGAAAAGAAAATACCCAGAAAGCTTGAAAATGTGGAGTAAGGGGGAACTACGTAAGAATGGTTGGTTTGTTAAGGTGAAAGTATTGAAAAACATAGTTCAAGGTTCGCCTTTAGTCACTAATTACCCAAAATGCGATACCAAAACCCCATGAACATATATTACAAGCCTATGAAGTCCTAAAATGATCCTAATCCAATTAGTCAATAGTTTGGGTTGTAAGTGTATAGGCAATCCTATGGTGTTGGTCTTCATGTATGAATCTCATTTGTAAGAGCGAGTATGCTTGCATAGTCCCTTAATCTACTTTGAAAGCTTATTGATGAAAAAGGAGACTTCTTTTCTGTAAGGGCATTTGCATTGCATGGTTAGCATATGACTTGTTCAGTGATTGCGGATTGTTGATACTCCTTAACTTATCATAGATGGACTTTCAAATGCATGAATGTGCCTTGGTTTGCTTGATAGCTACATGACCATGTTTTGAAAGTGCCAGTTTGGGTGGCTGAGTTGACATTGAGTAAAGTATATGCCAGGAGGATGATAGCTATGTATTGCTCATTATCTATCTAGATTGTGTCATCGCTTAAGGACAAGAAACAATTCTAAGTTGAGGGTGTTGATGTGCTGTCAAAATACAACACATTTAGAGCTTAAAACAAGGGATTTTGGTGTTCTCAATGTGACTTTTTATGGTTTTTATGAATGTTACTTTTTATGGTTTTTATGTGTTTTATGTTTATTTTTGCAGAAAATACAGGTTGGATTAATCTTAAAAGTAGCAAATTTTGTTGAATTTAAGGACCTACGAGACCCACTATGAGTCGTAGCCCAAGCTATGAGTCATAGGGGATGATCATAGTGATTAACAGCTTCTAAAATCAAAATATGAGAAATTAAAGTTTAGCCATACGAGCCCAGGGTACAAGTCGTAGTCCTCACTACGACTCGTAGAAGAGGACCTCGTAGTGATTAATAGTGTTGATTTAATTTGGACTAAGAAATGCAAGGTTGTACTACGAGAAGGCACTACAAGACATAGACCAGACAACGACTCGTACGTGGATCATAACAGTCAAGTCCAAAAGTGCTGATAATGAAACCCCAATTACGACTCATAGGTCACACTACAAGTCGTACCTATGAGCCATAATTGCTGCCGACCAGATTTTCTTATTTATTTAAAGGATCCTTTTATAAATAATATAAATAGTATAAGTTAGGGATTTTAGAAGAGAAGAATTAGATTGTAGAGACAATAGAATATTTCTAGGGAGAATCTTTTAGGGTTTTAGAGTAGACAACTAGGGTTTTACTTTGAGGACCCAATTTGGGGATTGGAATCACTTATAATTCAACTTCATTATTCAAGCTTGTGAATTCAAAATCAAGGTGTTCTATTGTTCTTCATTTTCCGTGGGTAATTTCTTGACTATGTCTATTTTATTCATTGTTTGTATTTTTGCCCAAGCTATGAGTAGCTAAACCCCCACAACTTGCGGTTGTGGGAACCATGAGTAGCTAGTTTGAAATAACCCGAATTATTTGCATTTCTTTAGTTGGGTATTTGCATGTATTATCCATTTTCCTTCGGATTGCTTGTTGTTTGATAGTGGCCAATATCAAACCCCGCTTAGTATCAGGATCCCGACCAAGGTAGTGATGAATAGGAAAAGGAAATGGGTGACGGGATTCGATTTATGTATTCTCGTCTAATCAACCAAAACTGACCAAGGAGAGGTTGACTGGGACAATAGGTAGCAGTTAGTTTGGCACACCATGGTAGTCTTCTAAGTGCCATGGTGAAATTCGACCTTCACCTTTACCAAAGTGCTAGAAGAACCTAAGTTACCGTTTTGCATGCAATGTCCTAATTGGAGTTATGTTATCCGGGGTATTTGAGTTAGTGAATTATGGGTAACACAATTCCCAAGTTGCTCTTCAAATTGATTGTCTCTTTGCTTTAATTAGTATAGTTTGTAGTTATTTCAATAAAATTGCAAAACCTCCCCTTTTTAGACAATATATTTGGTTGACACTTGAAATAATTGTTGGTGAATTAATGTGGTCAAACCCCGTATTCCCTGTGGATTCGACCCGAGCATATAGCTAGGTTTTATCTTGATAGCGACCGCATTACTGTTGGAGCGTGAACATTAGAGCTGATTTTATTGTGTTTATGCATTGTATAGTACTTCAGAACTTGCCCTATTACTTTGAGTTGGACTAGAGTTTGGATGGATTAGGAAGGGATGTTAGGCCCTTGTTCTTTGAATTAGTCCATTTTTGCCTAAATGACCCACCAAATGAAAGGGTTTATCCCTTGTTCCAAATGTTTGAGCCTTACATGTACCTTTTCTTTCTTAATACCTAGATAGCTCGACCTTATCTAGTGAAATACCTTAATATTGGCCCTGGTCTATCCTTGAACATTGTGAACCTTGATTGAGGCAAAAAGCCTAAGTTAAGTGTGGCTACCAAAGGTGGCCCTAATTTGGGGATTGGATATTGTGTACTTCATATCAGGCTAAATGTCTAAGTTGAGGGTGCCCTATATTGAGGTATGATAGCAAAAATGAGGTGAGGAGTTTGGAATAATATAAAGAATAGAAAATCATGTACTGTGTAAGAGAAAAATAGAAAAAGATGCCTTAGAAAGAGTGAAAAAGCAAAATGAGTTTGAAAATAAGGCACAAACTGAAAAATGAAGAGAAAATATCTGAAAAGCTTGAAAATAAGGAGTAAGGAAGAACAAGTCAAGAATGGTTGAGTTGTTAAGGTGAAGGTGTTGAAAAGTACAGTTCAAGGTCGGCCTTTGGTCACTAATTGCCAAAATGCCACACCAAAGCCCCATGAAGCTACGTTACAAACCTATGAAGTCCGAAAGTGATCCTAATCCAATCAGTCAACAGTTCGGGTTGTGAGTATATGGGCAAGCTTACGGTATTGGTCATCATGCATGAATCTCATTTGTGAGAGTGAGTATGCTTGCACATATAACACTCCACCTCTTACAATATTAGTACTATACAAATGTAACATGATATGGGTTTTCAAATTAGCACCAATTTTTAAAAGTGCTTGAATCTAGAATTAGAGGGCGACATGTGTGTCTAATGCGTAAGAGGGTCGAGTGTAAATAAGTTCTAAGTCGGAGTGAGAATATCATGACCTTAAACGAGGTAAAGAAGTAAGGTGCTTGTAGGATTTAGAAAGCTAGCAGGTGAGTCACCTACTTGCTTAGCTTAAACTTGCTAGCTAGACGGAGACGAGGTTCGACATCAAATTTGTCCAAGTCCGATTATGAATAAATTTCGTGATAAGGGTGTAACTTTAACAGATGTTTTAGCATCATAAATGGACTTTATTTTCAGACCAAGAAGAATATAAAAGGAGCCTAAAGACATCACAATTTCTTTAACTAATTGGGCCCAAAACCAACTCAGAGAAAGGAGAAAAATGGGCAGCCAAGGACCAACCAATTTTAACCCAATAAGGCCTAAGTGAAAGGGGAAAGGAGCTGAATAACCAACATAGTAAAGTAAGGCTGAAAATGCCTTAGTAGGTAGGCCAAAGCTCTCCTTTAAAAAGGGTTTAAAATAGCTCCCATGAGTCATTTCAACTTGACTAAAACAAATCAGATTGTTCTCCAAATTTTCTCTCAACTTTTCTTGACTTTGTGAAGCAGCCAAAAGAAGCTTTTAGGGTTCCTAAGGAGGCCCTCAACCTTGTAGGTAAGTTAAGGGATTATAGTTGTGTGTTTATTAAGGTTTTTTCATGAAAAACAAGAGACTATGTTGGTTAGGTAGATGCTGAAAGTTTTGGACAGCATGTATTCCAAGATTGTTATACATTTTTTTCTTGTTATTTGGAAGCTTTTCTAATTTTGGTTGGATGGATTATGATGGAAGGATACTATTATTACTGAGTATTAGTTCTTATACGATGTATAAAGGCTGCTGCACCACTTTTACAGTCTGCAAAAGTGAGTTCTTATAGTATATCGCAATTGTGTTCTTAATATGAACTTGTGGGCTGATGGATGGAAGGCTATTGCCTCACATCATTCATGACTACTTTGGTAATTTTATAAGATTGTTTTTATGTAAGTTTAGGGCATTTTGGTTAAAGTTGGGATAGGTTTGGGATTGTCAACGTTAAAATATAGCGAAGGGATGTAATGTTATGCCGCCTATTTGTATGTTGCGTAGAATTGTTATGTGTTGTGCTTGGTGGGCTGTTGTAAGACTATTATGGCACTAAAACAAGCTGCACCTGATATGTATATGAGAATGTGTATTAGAAAATGCGATTAGGGGCAGAAAGGTTGAAAGAATATGCTCGGTTTATAATTATGCGCTTGCTGCCTGTATGTTATTTTTTTATGTGATTGGGCTGCCAAGATGTATCCATTGGCTGCTAATGCTAGTTTTATCACATACTGTGTTGTAGATAAATATTTGTAGGAAGGGAAGGTTATCTCAAGGTAATAGTGAGGTCGTACAGCGAGGTGTGTAAGGCTACTTGATTTCGTACTATTTGGCATGAAGCATAGATCCCTCCTTGGCACATAAAGGCACTTACCAACTCTGACACAACTATTAACTCTGTCTCCACTCTTTCACATGTTCATATGCTCCCATACATAGTCACTTGCCAATATGCATACATACGTGGATACTAAGTTACATGGGTTCTTGTTGCTAAGTTCATGAGTTGTTTCATCTCACATGCATTTCATTATTTGTGTAACGTACTCTTTTCATTATCATATTGTCTTGTACGATTATCTATATGTAACATGCTACATCTATAGTCCTACAGCTCCAATATTATGACCACCAAAAGAATCATCTCAAAGGTAATTGAAAGGTAAAATATATTGCTTATTGATGGGTGGTAGCCCGAGGGGTGGAAGCATCACCTAGCCAAGGATAATCCTATCACAGGGGGTAGCCTGAGGGGCCAAAGGAAAAGCTTAGCCAAGGCCGATACCGATATATATTTACCATTGGTCAGCTGGTTATTTGTATTACATGCTGTTCACAAATTATACAATAAAGGTAAAGTGATAAAAAGAACATAAAGCACATGATCCCATAGTATATCTAAAGGTGGTCTCTTATCCTACACTAGTGTATAGTTTCATTTGAGTTGTTACTTCATATACAGTATATCTCGCCTTACATATTCAGTATATTTTCTCGTACTGACGTCCCTTACGGGGGACCTGCATTTCATGCTGCTGGTACAGGTGCTAGTAGATCTCCCCAGTAGGAGTACAGGATATCCAACTGCTATTACCAAGCTCCAGGTTGCTACGAGGCTTTGTGTGTGTCTAGAGCTCATATATTTGTATTATGTAGTTAGTCGAGGCGGGCCTGTCCTGACCCTTATCAGATGATTTTCCTTATCTAGAAGCTTTGTACACTTTGTACATTAAAGTGTGGTTATATCTCCTACTTTAGACACTGTGGCCCCAACAGCGTAGCCATATTCATTTTCCTTTTGGCATGTTATTACTGTTTACTTTCTTAAAGGCATGTTAAATGTAGAAATCCCTCATAATATGTATAGAAAGAACATAGATATGGGTTGGTTCTCCCGAGCCTTATCGGCAACGGGTGCCAGTCCGCCTTAACGGGACTAAGGGCGTGACAGAAGTGGTAACAGAGTGGGTCATCCTAGGGGAATCTATAAAGCCGTGTCTATGTAGAGTCTTGTTTATTGATGTGTTGTGCACCATATTTATAAGAAGGAGGATACATGGCATTTAGGAGTTGTTACTTTCTTTTCGTTCTTTAGATCGTTCCATAAAGCTAAGTGTAATAAGTTGATTGTGTCTAACCCCTAAATTAATTTGTACAATAAGTATGCCAGAAACCAGGAAGAACAAAGGTAAAAGGAAGGAAGTAGAAGTGGTGATTGGTATACCCAGTCAGGTGAGACAGCGAAATGAGGCTCAAGATAAGTCTTTGTCACAGATATCTCCAACTCCTCTAGCTCCTGATGAACCCGGAAGTAGTGAAATTCCTCCTGAACCACCTATCGATGCTACCGTGTAGGATTTGAGGAATGGAGTCTAACTATTGACTCGTATAGTTGCTGGCCAAGGTCAAAGACAGGAAGATTCAGTTATAGGTGCAGGTGGTGCGAATAGGGCAGCTGGCACGAGGAAACGTGACTTCCTTAATTTGGACCCTCCATCCTTCACTGGGTCAGATCCTAATGAAGATCCCCAAGACTTTATTGATTAGATTCAATGCACTTTAGATGTTATGCATGTGAGTGGTACAAAAGCTATCAAGTTAGCGACATATAGGTTGAAGAGTGTGGCTATATTGTGGTATGAAGCTTGGAAGCAATCTAAGGGTATAGATGCACCTACAACTACCAAGAAAGAGTTCAAAGAGGCATTTCTTGACTATTACTTGCCATTAGAGATTCGAGGGGCCCGTGTAGACCAGTTCTTGATTCTCCACCAAGGGAATATGAGCGTGATTGAGTACAACCTTCAATTTAATTCCCTGTCCAGGTATGCTCCTAATGTAGTTGCTATTATAAAAGATAGAGTCCATCGATATATGGATAGATTGGATACGTATCTGGTCATAGACTATACCATTGCTTCCTTGAATGAAGACATGGACAAAGCAAGGATGCAAGTTTTTTCACAAAAATTGGGGGATCAGAGGCAGAGAAGAAGGACAAAAGAGTTGGAAAGGGGGCAGGCCAAAAGGGCAAGATCTATAGGGCAGTTTACACCACCCCAAGGTGAGATTAGACCTCGATTTTCTAATAGACCGCCTAGGCCATCATCCTCGTATTCTGCAGCTAGTGCTCCATCACAACTTCAGGGATCTAGGAGAAATCAGTTTGGTCCAAGAAGTGAAGAGCAAGGCACCCAGACAGCGGGATATTCAGCAGGCCAGCGAATGACTCCTAGGCAGACTTGTAAACAGTGTGGAAGAAGTCATCCGGGTATATGTTGTGTTGGATAGATGTTTGTTATTGGTGTGGTGCGCCAGGGCACATGACGAGAGATTGCCTGAGGAGGCGGGTGAGTGATATAGGACAATCTACTGGATCAGTTGTTGCATTATCATCGTCAGTTCCTCCATTAGGTAAGGGTCAAAAAGTACCTGGTCGTCGTAGAGGGGTAGCTAGCTCTAGCAGAGTCCAGAATCGCACTTATTCTCTGGGGAGTCGGCAAAATTTGGAAGCTTCACCTGATGTGGTCATAGGTACATTGTCCATATTTACACATAATGTATATGCATTAATTAACCATGGTTCTACACTATCATACATCACTCCATTAGTAGCTGGGAAGCTTAAGAGAACACCCAAATTATTGAACAAACCATTTGAAATATCTACAAAAATCAGTGAATCTATTATGGCTAGAAGGATTTATTATGACTGTGTAGTAACTGTTTGTGATTGTGACATGTTGGCTGACCTTATTGAGCTAGAAATGGTGTAATACTATGTTATAATGGGTATGGATTGGTTAGCTTCTTGCTATGTCACCGTGGATTGTCGAACTAAGAGAGTGTACTTCCACTTTCCAAATGAGGTAGTTCTTGAATGTGAAGGAAATGTTGGGGAGCCAAAGGGGAAGTTTATGTTTTACTTTAAGGCAAGAAAGATGATATCTAAGGGGTATATATGTCATTTAGTTAGAGCGAGGGATATAGAGGCAGAATCACCAACTCTTTAATCAGTTCTAGTAGTGAATGAATTTGTTGATGTGTTCCCTGAATAACTTCCAGGTTTACCTCCATAACAAGAAATAGATTTTGGTATTGACTAACTTCTAGACACTCAACCTATTTTCATCCCTCCATATAGAATGGCCCAGGCAGAATTGCGTGAAATAAAAGAGCAGTTAAAAGACTTATTGGAGAAGGATTTTATAAGACCTAGTGTGTCCCCTTGGGGTGCACCAGTGTTATTTGTACGTAAAAGGATGGCACCTTGAGAATGTGTATCGACTATCGACAATTGAATAGGGTGAAAATTAAGAATAAATACCCCCTCCCCAGGATTGAGGATTTATTTGATCAGTTACATGGTGCCAAATGATTTTCAAAAATTGATTTGAGATCAGGTTATCACCAAGTGAGGGTGAAAGAAAAAGATATACCTAAGACAGCATTCAGAACACGCTATGATCACTTTGAATTTCCTGTTATGTCATTTGGGCTAACGAATGCACCAACATTTTTTATGGATCTGATGAACAGGGTATCCAAGCCATTCTTGGATTTGTTCATGGTAGTATTTATAGATGACATTTTGGTATACTCAAAATCAGAAGAGGACCATGTAAATCACTTGCGATAAGTGTTATAGGTTCTTCGTGATCGATAGTTGTATGCCAAGTTTTCTAAATGTGAATTTTCGGTAAAATCAGTGGCATTCTTGTGTCATATTGTGTTTGATGAGGGAATAAGGGTTGATTCACAAAAGATAGAGGTTGTGAATGATTGGCCAAGACCAACGACACCCACGGAAGTTTGGAGCTTCCTAGGTTTAGCAGGTTATTACAGGAGGTTTGTTGAAGGTTTTTCCTCTATTTCGGCACCTCTAACAAAGTTGACACATAAAGCAATCAAGTTCCAATGGAATGATGCATGTCAAAGGATCTTCCAGGAGCTGAAAAATAAGCTAACTTCTGCGCCTATTCAAGTACTTCCAGAAGGCACCGAGGGGTATGCAGTGTATTGCGATGCTTCAGGAGTTGGCTTAGGGTGTGTGCTGACACAACATGGTAGGGTATTTGCTTATGCATCTAGGCAGCTATAACCACATGAGAAAAACTATCCAACACATGATCTTGAGCTAGCAACGGTTGTATTTGCTCTGAAAATATGGCGCCACTATTTTTATTGGGTTCAGGTTGACATGTATACTGATCATAAGAGCCTACAATACATCTTTAAGCAAAAAGACCTAAATTTAAGACAACAGAGATGGCTAAAGCTAATAAAAAATTATGATGTTGATATACTATACCATCCGGGGAAGGCAAATGTGGTAGCTGATGCTCTGAGTCGTAAGGCAATCATGAATACTGGTGATCAAGCCGTGGTAAGTCAAGGAGTGGCTAAGCATCTATGTCAATTAGCCAGTTCGGGAGTTCGCCTTCTTGAAAATCCAAAGGAAAGGGTTATTATACATAATGGAGCAGCATCTTCATTAGTAATGGAGGTGAAAGCAAAATAGTTAGAGGATTTTGTTTTATGATGACATAAGGACAAGGTGAGTTAGGGTATGATAAAGGGCTTTGACTTTACAGAAAATGGAGTACTTTACTGCCAAAATAGATTATGTATGCCTGATATTAATGGATTAAGAAAGAGGATAATGGAAGAAGCCCATCATTCCCGATATTCTATCCATCGAGGATCAACTAAGATGTATCATGACCTGAAGGGAATGTCTTGGTGGGGAGGCGTGAAAAAGGACCTTGCAGAATTTGGAGCTCAATGTCCAAATTGCCTACAAGTGAAAGTAGAACACTAAAAGCCAGGAGTTTATATGCAATGTATAGAGCTTCCAACATGGAAGTGGGATATGATCAATATGGATTTGTAACCGGGTTGCCTCGCTCATTTCAGAAGTTTGACTCCATATGGGTAATAGTTGACAGACTCACAAAGTCAGCACACTT